>VCRD01002051.1:0-69517 GCA_006783055.1 Trinorchestia longiramus
GCGTTTAATCTCTTGTGAGAACCAAGGAGGGTTATTAGTTGGCCTGATTCGCTTTCTTGGGATATGGTGGTCTGTAGCGGTTGCAGTCTTATCTTTGAGTATCATGTAGCACTCTTCGGTGCTAAACTATCACTTATCATAGTTTGTTGCATGTGTGTGTGCCTTGGGCATTTAACCCTTTAGCGACCAAGTGGACTATTCGGTCGCCTTTCACGGTCTTTGGGAGAATTGTTCTAATAATTAAACAGTGAGCAATATGAGGTTGCTACTAGGTTGAACGCTTCGGCATGTTACAGCGTCGTTCTTTTGGCTGCCTGGCTCTCAGCGTGCTTCATTGCATCAGTGTACAGACGGGCTTTGTGAGCTTAAATATAGAAACTAGAAAAACAAATTGGTCGCTAAAGGGTTAAACAATGTTTCAAAACGCATTAATAGTTCTTACTGTAGAACCCTCCTCGGATTCAATGGGTGTTTCGTACGGTGAAGTCTTCGTGTACGTTCATAAAACGAAAACTAGAGCCGTCAGATGTGGTTATCGTACACGAGCACCTCGGTGTACCCCAGCCATTGTCAACTATTGATGGCCCATGGCCCCACATTTTGAGTCGCTTAACACTCTTGGCTCCTGCCCCTAAATAATTTAAGTATTCGCAGTTTTTCGGCATCCACTCGTCTCCCGGGTCGGAGGCCTGTGCCCCTTTGGGCGGCCACGGGTCCCAGTCCATTGCATCGGTAATCGATAATAAATTAACTTTAACGCTGTATTGTTTGATATTTTAGATTTTTTGGGTCTCGGGTTCCAATGAACAGTCTACCGTATTCTGGCTTCATTGAATATTTGTTCTTACAATTTTGTTAATCCTGTGGTATTTATTATCCCACCGGCGTGTTAGCTCCTCTTAGGAGCTGCACTTGTCACAAAAGTATTAAGAGTTTGGCTGCAGAGTTAGCCCGTTTTGTTTCCTTTTCTTCTTTGTTATCCGTCTTACAGGATAGCTGATGAATTGACCTCTTGTGCCTGTGTCTTCCCATACTGTTTTTTCATTTCTTTCCGTGCATCGTAATCTGACGTGCTGTTGCTGCCTATGCGTGCCAAGAATACCTGTATTCTTGGTAATTGACCTGTATACCACTTCTTGTAATGCCTGTGGCGGGCTGTGACACTTGAGATAATAAAATTTTTGAAATTTCCTAGTTGTACCACCTGAATAACACCTTCAGTCAATTCTCATTGTAGGTGGTTTTAATTGATTGGAAGCGCGAGGCGTAAACTCAGAGTATGAAAATGTTTTTTTTCTTTGTGTATGATCCAGTTTAGTAAAAGGTTTTCTTGAAATTGTCTTCAGAATTTATACATATAGGCTAAAACTTGATAAGTGATTGATAAAGTTTCGTCGGATTTCGCGTCTTATTGCGCTATTTATTTTTCTATTGTGCACAGGTACGCGTTTGTTACTGGTTTGACACCTACATTGAGGCAAATAGGTATTCATAAAGGTTTAAAATTGTATTCCATGAATTAATTAATTTTGGTCTCATGAATTTATTCAACGTCTCGAAAATTTCAGCAAGTAGTTTGTGTTTTAGGCAACTCTAATGTAACTCTAAAAGCCGAAAATTTTAAATAAAACGAATTGGTCTTCAACTGTACGAAAAAAATTCCATGACTATTACATGGAAATTATTGATACTAAGAGCATGACTCGTGTTGGCTTAACTTTTAAATGTCTTCTACACACAAATTTCATGCTTACATACGTTGTGATTCTCCAATTCTTCGAAGCATACTCTTTCAGTCTCCATCATGAGAATGCCATTCTCAAACATGAATATTCTTTTTATTTGCAAGGATTTCATGTTGAATTCAAGCCAGGAATTTACTAGGCATAGAACATAGATGTGAGGTCTGCTGTGTCCCTCGATAGCTAGTTTTCACTTGTGTTTTATGTGGTTGTGTTGTGGTAGAGCACAATGCCTTTCCATCATTAGTGTCGCGGCGGAGGTGGAGAGGTTTCCTAAATTTGGTAGCATGTTTGGTATGTCACTTTTTTATACGACGATCTCGCTTGTTATCTGACAATAAGCAGTTCCAAATGATTTCCCTTTACCATTAATTTGGTCTTTTTGTGTTAGTAGGTTGAATAAGGGCTTGTCAAACCAAACCATTATATTGTAATTATTGCCAAATTTTTCAATTATTCTTTTTATCTGGCCTAAACAATCTTTTATCTGGCCTCTTTCCGAAAGAATTATCGTCTTTGTTTAACATTTCCGTAGCTAAGTTTTTGTGAGCACTTGAGTTCACTGCTGTTACTACTAGTACAGGTATGTGAGCTGTCAAGTAAACTCGAAAAGTAATCTCTCTCGCAGTGCACTTTAGGAGTCTATCGGTCCACATTGTGATGACTGCGCCAAGTGAAACTGACTCTATTTGACAAATTTTCTAGAAGCTCTTGCTTACTTGTTTGGGATTCTTTCTCATAGTTCTATTCAGTTTAGAGCGATCACGATGTTTTTTTGGTGGGAATGTGTGATTTTGGTGTTGAGTCGAGTCGTCGAGCTCATTTATTTATTAAGCTGTCGGACCTAAAGGCTCGTAAATCTGCTGACGACGCTCACATTCTACCTCCTTTTTACTTGTTGAAAATGTTGTATTTGACTTGAGGTAATTGTTCTTTAACGTTCAGTATTATGACAGTGTCAAAGGGTTGACATAAACTACCCGGTGGTAGCTTGTGGTAGAGTGACTGCTTGTGACTGCCATTACAATATCACTCTTCAAATAATTGCGCGAATATTTGGGAACACAAACTTATTATTCAGTTGAAGTAGATTCTTATTCGCGTCGTACGAACTCTAGTTTACAACTTATCTAACACCTCGAAGCTCGTCTGAGTTTTACTCTAAGCATGGTAATTGGCAATATTTTCTTTCAGACAATTTTGCGAACGAACTGAAGGAAAGACTGCTAAGGTGAATTAAGCAGCGCAAGTATTTGACTCGCCGTCAATGAGACCACGACCTGTAACACTTTGAACTCTAGTGAGGTGAAGTGCAGCCTAAATAGATGGTCTAATATTTGTGGCCATAGCTCACATGAGTAACGCATGGAGAGAGAGACGTACAGTTCAGTTGAACACAGTTGTCATGTTCTTGCCGTGGCTCCGTCTGCGTGTGCGGTAAGAGAGCTGTGAACTTGCCAAAAATCTGGTGTTTACTGTGTCGCATTGCGCGATACTGAAATTGTCCTTCTGAGCCTTGCTCTGTCTTCAAGAAACTCTAATTGTTGGACTGTACGAAGTTTTTTCCCTCACTTAAACTATTTTGACTTTCGTATGCTTTCTCGGTGTGACAAGCTGCTAAAAGATGGTGGGCTTGTAAGACGAGGGTGTTGGTAGCGTCCATGTTTTCACGTCACAATCCCTGAATACTTGCTAGTATGACTCCTAAGCCGCTTTTCCTGTCCAATGTATACAGTTCATGCAAAAAATGTCAGGAAGAAATTTTTTCATCAAATCATTCAAGTGAGATGTTCAAATGATGGAAACTTTCCTGTTCAAATAGTGATAACCTTACCTCCAGCAGATTATCCAAGACAGATTTTATTGTATTTTCTTTTGAAAGGAATAAATATGCACATATATTACCCTGTTAAATTTTTCGTTTGCGTATAAATGAGCGTACAGCTTGTCAACGTTCATGTGGGTGTGTGAGTCCCGGAGGTTTATTCTCTTGCTACACACGATGAGGCGTCTGGTCGTGCTCCTATACATCAAAGCGATCAGATTTGCACCTTCAAGTCGTGCATTTCAAGGTTCATCAGGGAACTCTTGCTGTTCTCTTCTCATTTTAAAAGCGGAAGTGTTTGGAAGGCCTTGGCGTTCTTGTCTGGTTTTGGGTTATTGTTGTCACTTCGTTCACGCTATTATTTCTTAGTTTTCGTGAGGAAGAGGGGAAAAATTCAGCCTGCTTTTGTTTCGGTACACTAGTTTTTCTGCGAGCACTTCTAAGCGTTCAACGCACGTTTCCGTGTTTTGCCAAGTGTTTTGATGTCCACCTTCAAATATGAGTATTATTGTTTATTGTTGTGAGATTAGCCCCATGTCGACGAGCTTCTAAGAGAAAATGTATTAGAAAATTCTAATATTGCCCGCAGTTACGAGAAGAGCTGTGTTCCATGCTGACCATTGCTCTGCAGCTTCACATTCAGGCATGATTTCTCAGACTGTACCTATACTACTACTACATGCATAATTATCACGTATTTTTCCTGTGCACTAAATTCTTTCGATTGAATTAATTGAACGAGCCCTTCAGTATTAATGGTCGGAACTCTTTTCTAATGTGTGATACATGTTGGCTTTTTATAGGAGAGTTGTGCCAGCATGTGGTTTAAATTTATTTAGTAGTTTTTTTATCCATTTCTCGGCCTCGTTTTACATCCTTGGCAATCTTAGTATGATTAGAAGCTCATTAGGATGACTAGTACAGAATGGACGAGAAGATTTTTTTGTAGGTATGCTCCTCCGACGATGCCATCATTCTTTAAAAATGGCCAGATGTCAATCGAAAGTCTACGGTTTTTACTTCCAATATTTCAGTATGATTTTTAAGTTCCGGACAGTTAACCTACAGACTTGACTCTCATGTTTCACTTGTTTTTCATTTTAATTTGACTGTTCGCTAGTGTGTTGTGGCTTTGTAAAAAACACGATTTATGAAATGAAATGATCTGAAAAGAGGTATTTAATGAAATTATTTCACGTAAGTTTAGTTTATAATATGAATAAACAACATGATTAGATAATCAATGAAAATATTTTTGAAAATCTGATTTAATATATTGAACTTTGAACTTTTAACTTCACATTCCTGAGGGCTTTGCCAACTTGATGAGCTGACCAGATTTTTCTCTCTAATACTGGAGAGGTGAGTCGTGTAAACAAGCCCTCAAAACTATTCAAATAAGAAACCATTGCAATTGTATAATTATTACCATCTGGGACAGAATGTGTCAAGTCCAAAGTTCTCAAAAATATATTTTTTCACTCTGATTTATGCGTTTTCAGTTTATTTTAAGAAGCTTATTTCTGATGATTCATGTTTTCCCATTTATATTTCTACATATTACATGATTTTCTGTTCATAAATGTTGTCTGTAATCAGAAATAGTTACATGTTCGTAAATATTTTTCTACACATAATTATTTCTACGCATTTTACCTGAATTTATAGTGGTTTATCTTTCGAACTTTAGCCAGTTTTCTTTATCATTTGGAAAATTGTTCTTCACGTGAGAACATTTGTAATCTAGTTCGCAGTGACTGGTTTGTGCTGTTTGTGAGACAATATCCTTGTTTTGAGACAGTATCCTCATGTCAAGATCCTCGTGAACATAACTGTGCTTGAGAATAACTTGAGAATAACAGTATTGTGTTGTGTGCAGGGTGCAGTAGTCGCGTGGTTCGGTGCAAGGGCGGTACAGAAGAGCTGTTCTGGCCACTGCAGCTGGACGTCGACCTCCTGCAGACCATTGCTGAGCTCTATCCAGCCTGGTTCAGGGTAATGATACTCTTCCTTGCTCAACCCAAAATAACATTGGGGTGCAAGCATGATTTCTCATGCTACTCGTAGGCATTGTTTTGCTCAGACTTGCATGTGCAGTGTGCTGCAAGGGTAATTTGTAATGCCACTTATGGGGATTACTTTCTTGCTCAGGATCGAAATTGCATTCTAATGCAAAATTAATTTTAAAAATTGGGCAGTAGATAGTGCGTCCCTGTATCTCTGCATCGTTATGAGCATCGTCTCGTTGGTGATTTTCCTAGTTTTTACTTGGCATTTTTGTTATTGGCTGAAGTTGGTCGTTTTAGCCTTGAGTCGTACAAAATTTTGAGCTCGGGTTGATTTACAGTCGCCTCTTTTATGCAATATTTGAGACGACTGCAGTGTTCTTGATGTAGTGATCTGCGTTGTCACTGTGTTGCTGTAAAACACAGCACTCTTAATAGTGGCCTATAAGAGAAGGCCTTTGACGGTTCATGTTTTGCATTTCCTTGCTCGTCCAGACCTACAAGACACGACTGAATCTCTCAATAGTATGACTTGTGTGTTTTATTCTGTTATCTTTAAAATTAACATTATCTTGCACTTCATTACCGTAAGGAAGCTGGCAAATTCATTTGGCGTGTCTTGTGTGTTACGTTGAGTTAGCAGAGGTCTACCAAGACCTGTGCTAGAGACTAGACTAGTGTTACTGTTCCTCAAGGATTGCATGGCTCCATTAGTCTCACTTCACATTGCGTGTGTAGTGTTCAAGACTTGGCTGTAGTTAACGTGTCTGTGCAGGACTGTAAGTCGCCACTGCTGAACACGATGAGCAGCAACGCAGGAGCAGGAGGAGGAGGAGCAGGAGCAGGAGGAGGAGGAGCAGGAGGAGATGGCGGACATCCCTTGCCTCAGTTCATCCCTCTCTCGCCTCCCAAATGTGAGGTGGATGACTCGCCCCTGCACGGCAAAATTCTGAACAAAAACAAGGAGTGTAAGTACACTTAGCTTAGTTATTGTTAGGCATTAATTAATAAAGACGGGTAGAAGTACAATTAACGTAGTGCTAATTATGCATTAATAAGAAAGGTACTGTGTTTCGGCAGAGCTTATTGTGTAGCCTGAAATTCTACTTCACTTCTTATTTGTATAGTAATCGCATGAGGTAAACTTAAAATTTGTATTGCCATTGATCGTGATAAGTTTGCTGTCATGTGAGGTTACCTGTGTTGCATTGTGTATGAGTGAAAAATTTAAACTAGTGAGGTACAAACGCAACGTTAACTTATCCAGAGTCTTATTTTCCTGCTGAATACTAACCCTGCATCAAGTGTTGATTTGCCCTCCATGTACACATGGTAAAAATGTAGATTTCGATATCTATGAATGGCCGCTATTGATGTTCAGGGAGTACTGAACATTATGTTCTTGTTTTTATGTACGATAGCTGGAATAATATTTGAGATGCCAGTACAGCTTTACACTATCTGAAATTGAGTGTTTCACGTTTCTGCGAGTTTTATCCAAATAAAGTTTGAGTTTGAGAGGAGTGTAGTACACTACGACAATGCAGTTTTTGTTCTGTAGTTCATGTTAATTTTTGCTTCGTCGTACTATGGAAGAAAGCGTCGGTCTTCTGTGTTCCTCTGCCGATCTCTGATCGCTCTCCCTCTTTGTTAGTCTCTGCTCGCTAATGCGATTTACATTCAAATTCTAAAATCTTTCATATTTAAATCAATTTTTTCATAAATTTTAAAAGTGCCAGAGCATTCAAGTGGCCGTTGCGAGGCAAAAAAAACTGCAGCTAAATTATTAAAGCGATGAAACAATTATTGGAACAGTGCTAACCATTTCAAAAATACGAGTATATCTAATAAGCTGGATTGTTCTGTAGATGTATATTTGAATTGACCAGCGCTAGTTGAATAATTGTCTGATTGCTTTAATAATTCAGACACAGTTCTTTTACCTCAAAACGAACATTTGAAAAACCCAAGACCCTCTAATTTTTTTAAATAAATAAGGCCTGCCCTAGTATTTGTGATATCGTGTTTTTCTAGGTTTGAATTGATTGAATAATTCCATTCTCACTTGCTCGCTTCTGACCTATTATTTTTCAATTTTCTACAGACAATATCTTTTGGAATAAGTACACGTTCTTCTAACGGGTCTCTTCATTTTATTCTGGTTCTTTTATTTGTCGCATCTGAACTCATGCGAGATTTGAGGAAATATTTTTGTGCATTTTTAAAGCTTTTATTTTTACAGCGAATGGACCGTTGCTCTGACATGGGTTGAATATGTGATATGCCCCATCTCTTATTTATACTCATGATTTTTCCAAACTGGTCAATGTGTGCCTGTCATTTAATTCTGAAATGAATCGCTCCATCGTTTTGTTCAGCTCACACAGTTTGCAGACTTAAGGTCTGCTGTGAACTGGTCTAGAACAGCTGCGCTTATTGAAGCAGCCACTTTTAATAGCTTACTCGTGCACTGATCTTGTATGATATATATATATATATATATATATATATATATATATATATATATATATATATATATATATATATATATATATATATATATATATATATATATATAAGTCCAGTGTTTTAAATGAGGCTTTATTTATTGCTGGTCCGAAATTATTAGCATAAATGGAGGGATGTTGAGAGTGCGGTAGTTGTTTGTACCCTTTTGTAACGTCCTTATCTCGCTTCCTGTGGAGATAGTAACGTCTCCGTGCGAGTCTACAGCAGCAGAGAATACATTTGTGACACCTGTACTTGCAGGTCTTTCATCTTCTGTGATTGTTGTCTCTTTCTCTAGTGAATTGGACAGAAAAAATATCATTGGGGTGGTTAATATACTCGTGAAAACAAAATGCACACCGTTTGAACACATCGATTCGTGAACTGTCGTTTGAACGTTCATACGTGGTGCTCATCGCTTCAACGATTGTTACATTTTTATGGTTGTAATAAAATACTATGGATAGACTCGTTCTAAACACTGACAGCACCAAAGTGTCCATAAATATGCTTGAACTTCTGAGCTGTTCATGTCGTGGCCAACTTCCATGGGCAATACGGTCAGAATCCGTGTGTGACGCGAGTGTTGCGTAGCAGAAGTTCTTACACGAGGCCGTATTTTCCTGGCAGTGATTGAAAGGCAGGACTTACCTTCCATCAGCCCAGAGTTACTAGTCTACCGGCACCAGAATCGGATCTAATGTCGGTACCCCATTGAGGATCAGTACTCCGATGTTGACTGATGCAGATACGACCTCAAACGTTACAGAAAGTAGCTGATATCAGGATCAAACTTTTTGAGTTCTATTCTAATAATTGGTCGATACTGTACTGTGGCCTATTCACTTCCAGTGTTCATGTCTTTGACTTTTATTAATAACTGTTTTTCGTTGCTGTTTTCACCACATTTGGATAGCAGTGGTGCCGTCGCTATGATTTCAGCATCAGTATTTGTTCACCGCATCTTCATACTATAAAAATCGTCTCGTAGTCGTAGGTTGCATCATGAAGATCGTGTCAAATGCGTTTTGATAATGACATACACTTAAATTTCACCTTTCTAGTAGCTGGTGATTTTATTTTAGATAAATGTTTGTTTCCTCTGTAAAGGCAATTATTCCTTCTTTTCATCGTCAGATTTGAACACGAACCATTTGATGAGACAAGCTTTAGAGAGCTTAACGTGTGAAGTGATGCGTTGGGAAGTTTAATTGCGATGTGAAAATTCTAAACTTACTGTGTAAAGACGCTATGGATTTGAGCACAAATGCATTTAGAAAGCAGCGAGTTGATTTTGGACCTCAGCCCCGTCAGATCATGGTGTTGCCTCACAGGCTTGCCCAGCACCACCAAGGGGTCTCTCAGAGGTGCGTCCTCCATACGCCTATAGCTCGAGCATCACAGAGACATGACTCTGATGCAGTTGTAGTGTTGACTCTGAACTCCAACTCCTCTGGCAGGCTTCATGTCCTTCTCAAGTGCTTCTGATGGAACACCGAATTTTTTCATTATTGGTTATGAAAATTTATTTTATAGTAATGGGTTTTCACTCTTTTACCACTGCTGTGTGGTTACTGTCGCTGTCCCGCGCACGGCATCGTCAAATGGAGTAGATTGTTCACGTCTGTTCTCGTCACTTGTTAGTCTTCACTGTTCATCCTTTAAAGAGGCTATTTGAATGAATTTCATCATAATTTAGTCTCAAATGCGACAGAAATTAGGATAAATATAAATCTAGGTCCAGGTATTTCATGTGTTTAAATTATATTTCTTCGAGTGGAGTTCTCGGTATGAACAAGATTTCTTTCGTGAGCCGAAAGCGAAATCATTTGAGCTTCCATCAAAAGGTATTTCTCGTGGAAGTTCATTATACTTATGATGTTCCATTGATAGGAGTAGTCTGCTTGTTAATGAAACTTGACAAGCGCGAGGAAAACGTAATTTAGATGTCAACTTTTGGTTTAGTATGAAGTGCCGAGCAATAACGGATCTTCTATCCCTCAACCAATGTACTATTACATTTTGTCCATGAGCAGTCAGAAGATTTCAGCCACTCTTTTTAAATAGTGGATAGTGAAATATTTTTGTATGGTGGTAGTTATAGCTATTTCATGTGATAGCTTTCGGATTATATATTAAGATAGTCATTCAATTTTGTATTCAGTTTTCTTATCTATTGTAGTAATGAACGACGGTCTTGCAATGTTTTTGCTCCATAATCTTGCCAAAACTTGCGATACTTTTACTCGGAATTTCCAGCATTTGCACTGAAACGAACAGTGTTCTGAACAGTCTCTTTATTACACCAGTGTTTCTGCATAGCTCTCGCTGTGCTGTGATCCCACCTGTTATGGTTCCAGTTAAGCTAACCTAAAATAAGGCATCTTGTGTTGTGCCCACAGCGCTGAAGGTGAAGTTGATGCTCCGGCGCCCCCGGGAGGACCTTGTGAGCAGGGGCGTCATCCCCCGTGAGTACACAGGGTGGCTGGGTGCTACTCTCCCACGTAGAATTAATTTGTCCAGCTGCACACAGACTCGAGTACGCCGTGTTCAGGCTTGAGATATGCAATTCAAGCTTTTCATTGTAGACCTCAAATATTACCTTTGAATGTCAGCTACGTGTAATTATTCAGGTACATGAAGAATTTTGTACACTTTCGAGTCCACAACGAGCGTCCATGTGATATTGTACGTCCAAAGTACCTGATGTGCCAATCGTGATGCATGAAACTTGAATTAAACTTCGTTTACCATAGCGTCGTCACGCGACCCTGGTTAGCTAATCGCAATTGCTACATGTAATCGTATCGTTATTAAGCTCCCACTGTTTACATGTAAATTTTCTCTGAGGTGCATTGTTGACATGAGCTAATTTGTGTATGAGATTCAGGTGACTCACTCGTGCTGCTTCAAATGATTTAAGTATGCCAAAAGAGCACAATTGTGTTGGTGTTTATTTTCTTTGGCTTTCAAGTGTTCTGTCGAATATGTCTTGTTATTGTGTCGTAGTTCTCTTGAATTTGGAAATTAGTATTTGTAGTACATATTTTGCAATAGATGATTGGTTCCATAGTTTAATTAAATGAATACATGGTACTTCGTTATACAGATCGTTTGTTAAGAAAAAATTGTAGCGACTTTAAAATTTTGAATATTTTGTAAAAGAAATTGGTAGGACTTCGTTGATAACTGGGCAACTCTTCAAAAAGAAAGGAGAAGAAATAAGAGTTGACTAGTCAAATATTTTACAATTGATCTATTGGTTTTAAGAGATTTTTAACTATATAAATGGCATGCATTTCCCTAGCCTACGAGTTTAAAATCAGATCAAATAGTTTAAAATGCAGGGAAATCAGCGGTTGGAAACTATGGTGTAACACATCAAATGAGTATAGTATAACTAAAATTACCGTGTATTTGAAGTACTGCAAAAGTTGTTCAGAACAATAGTGTGTTGCTCGTTGTCACAACGCTGGGCATACACTTGGTGGCCAAAGTAAAACCTCGAAATTAAGTATAAAAGTTGAAACTATACTGTATCATACGGAGAGAAACTTTCAACCGTCATTGTGGAAAGAAGCACAATTCAGCTACCTTGATCAGAATTATTGAACGTTAGGCATGCACTGGGTTGTAAAAGGCAATCACCTGCAGTAGTATGACACTGAAAGTATTGAACTTTTTCCATTCGTGGAGGTGAAAATATATAGTAATGCAGCAATAGAAATTACGTACTATAGTTCCATTCGATCTACTCCATACATCACCTCATTCAACACCACATTATTGTTAATGTAACTGAGCGCTTGATAACATATACTGAACTCGTAAGTTGTGTTCTGCTGCAGCAATGAACACACCAGCAGCATTCTACGAGCAGCGACAGCGTCTGGACATGGCCAAGAAGCACGACATCCTCAAGCACAAGATGCAGAAACGGCCTGACCGAGAGGAACTCGTCCGACAACACATCCTCGAGGGTGAGGTCTTTTTCTAAAAATGTTTGAAGTATCATAACTTGAACTTGTGTTGTCTCTTTGTTTCTGACTATTGCACATTGGGGCTGTGCTTAACAGTTTTGTCATCTTTCCGGGACACCCGATTGAAAAATCAAGTATGTGGTGTCACGATCTTAGGGTATTTGTAGTGTCATTGAGCGTGTTAGTTGCTTGTGATTAGGATAACGGCACAAAGGTCACATTCGTAGGTGAGATTGGCGTCTTTTGAATGTAGCCGTTGAGGCAAGACAGAACTGCCCAACTTGATGGTCTTTGTACCGAAAACTTGATAAAATCGAGTCATTCATGTTTTATACTTTCTGCTTGTTCTTGTTAGTTTTTTTAGCACTGGAATGTTTTCCTGCGTAACCTGCACCGAAGCATAATTGCCTAGTGTAGATGAGATGATTTTAAACTAGAATTACTAAACTGTCAGGACTATTTTTGTTGGATCAAAAGACGTTTTTCATGTCATATTTTGCAATGAGCAAGCACTGTTCAAAGGTGAAGCGGCACCTAAAGTTACAGTACAGAGAACCCTGCTTGCACTGTATGTACTAACGCATTATGGGGTCCAGACTCCCCCGGCAACATGGACCGGTCGCTGGTAGAGAAGCAGAAGCAGTTGAAGCGCGCCCGCATCGCGGATACCATCAGTGATCACCTCTGCCAGAGACCGGGGCCGCTGGAGCTCGTCAAGGCAAATATCCTCCACACTGACCACGAGGTTGAGAAGGCAGTCAAAGGTACGATTTAGTTCACTTGTTCCCTTGCTAATTACTTGCTTATGAACGTAGCTGATTATGGTACCCAGAAATCTTATTGCTGACTCGATAAAGCGTGTCTATGGCGCTGATGAATTGTAGGCTTTTAGTTGTCGGATTGCCATTACTTTCTCTTAAATTGTATTATGCTATGATGTAAGTGATGTATTAAAGTGTGTAAAGAATATAAAACCTGAGAAAATAGTGGAAGTGAATTTGTGACAACGCTTCTGATAGGAAATATATATATATATATTGTTGTTTTTCTCAATGGAATAAGGTTACTGGGCGAAAAAAATAATAGGTTTTTCAATATACCAATTGTGACAATTATAGTGAGTTTGTTCACTCGAATGTCTTGCATTTTGTGCATATTTTATAGCGGTAAATACCTCATTATTTCCTGATCTTGGGCTAAAAATGTTGTACGCTTTATAGTAATTAAGCCTACGAAAGACTGGAAGATAAATTTCGTTTCACGGAACTTGAATAAAAAATGGAATTTTCGTATACTGCTCTCACTCTGTAAGCCATCACTTCAATCAAAAATGAGTTTGAATTAAAATGGTATATAATTTTTATAGCAATAAGGACGACTAAGCAGTCATTTAATAAAAATTAGAGCTCTTGTGCAGTGTTATAGTGAAACTTGCTGGGCGTGGTCGTGGGATGGCGTTGCTGTAGGTGAACTGTGTGTAGTGTTCAGGGTGAAGAAACACGAATTACTGTACGTGTTCAGGTAAGAGTTGCGCGCTTCACGGATTATTGGATCGAGCAAATACTCAATTCTCATGTTGTAGATGTCTAACACGGCTCGAACTGTGAATGGTTTGGCCAACACTGCACGTATGTTATTTAAAACACATATGTGATTGTCTCGTGGTTATAAAGACTACCTCCTCGATTTTATGTAGTACTTTTTAAGGATGCAACAAAATATGCATGTTTTATAAAAATATTTAAATTAAAAAAACAGTTGCTGTTATACCAAACACTTATAGATGATCTAGCTCGCTGTTCTGTTTTTTTTGTCGAAACTTGTTATACATTTTTTATCCGCATCCCATCTCTAGGAGTAAACTTACTTTTCCATTTCACGCTTTCTGCACTCTAAATTGAACTAACAGCATAGGTAAGCGTTAGGTTTGTGTTTCTTTGTTTTCCTGTGATTGACGTAGCTTTGACGGCGTTGACCAGAGGGACAGCTGACGTTCAAAGCGACTTGCGAAGGAGAGCCCAGAAAACACCCGAGTCTTTACCTTGACATGGGCGGGGACGAGTCCAGCAGTGAGGGCAACATGTCTCCTGAGCAGCTGTCCAACGATGCTACAGCTGCTGCTAGTACAGCTGCAACGGCTGTGCTGGTGCAGCAGCTCACTCCCCAGCAGGTGCTCGGAACCACCAAACTGGTGCAGGGGCCTCTGAAAGGTTTGCCTTTACAGCTGCAGCTCGACCCCAACTGTACGGCTGCTAATGGCAGCAGCACGCAGCTGGCGACTCCCATCACCATCGTGAGCTCGTCAGGCGTGCTGCTGCCGAGTCCTGCGTTCCTCATCAACAGATCCTCGTCGTCGCTGCTGGCCACTTTGGCCTCGTCATCTAGCTCAACATCCACTTCGTCGGTGGGTGGCATCTGCGCGCCTCTGTTCACCAGCGATCTCCTCGTCCCTTCCACGTCACTGTCAGCTTCGTCTTCGTCTTCCTTGTCCCCACACTCTTCCCTCACGTCGCCACTGCACTGTGTGGCCAGCTCAGTAGCTCCACCTGATCCCCCCGTCACGTGTGGCGGCGTCCAGAGCGTATCGTCCGCTCAAAGCGTCACTGGGACTGTAACGTCCACCACAAACGCCGTCACGTCCATAAGTTTAGGAACCAGTGCGTCTCTACCCACCACCTTGCTGCTGCCGAGGTCCCTGCCGCCGTCCCTGCAGACTCCTTCTCTGCAAAGCTGTGCTCCAGGCAAGGACAATGTCAAGTACAACAGGAAGAAGAGCAAGTGTCGCAGTACTCCCAAAGCGCGCACCATCAAATTTCACGAGTACAAGGTGAGGCAAAATCTTCCATTTTCTTTGTATTAGCTAATGAGAAAGGTTGACTTCTTTCAGGTCCAACAGTACCATGAGAAAAACATTCATTCACAGGTAAATTTTACAGGATGCGACAATATCTCCCTTTTTCAAAGCTCTTTGCTTTGAAAAAATGAAAGTTATATTGCTGCACCCTGTATTATATCAGTATAAGACGTGGAGGAAACTTTTAAAGTGATATTCATAATTTTTCATAATTTATTACAACTGCATAGTACCGGTAATTGAAACTCCTTTATCAACAAGACTAAATATTTTCACCCAGTTGTGATTCAGATTCTGCATTTCAACCCTTAATAATGAGAAAAAATATCACAAGTTTGGAAAACTTATTAACATAAACGCAACCAAATTATTCACTATTCTTGTGTTGATCGTCACTTGTAATTCATTCGTAATGATTTATGTGAATAATTATTCTGTACCATTCTTCAGTGGTCATTTAATTGTAAAACTTTCACCCATCACTTTCACGAGCTAATTGTGTTTTGGGACAATTACCCGTGTATCTCGATAGATAACTTGGTTGTAGGATTATTAGAGTAGAATAAGGCAATAAGAACGAGTCGTTTGGTCCATTCTTGGGTTGTTACCCAGGTCCCATGTCGTCTAACGTAAAGGTATCAATCACGCACACGCACCTCATCCACGTTAGCCATTGCAGTCACGCACATGTACTGTAATTAAAGACCTCATGCGCCAAGGATATTATCTCGATTACCCGTGTATCTCGCTCGACGACTTCATTGTAGGGCTATTGACCTATAATGAATTGATGCCTTGTGTGTGTGCCGCAGGGTCCGCCGAGCGCTGTCAAAAGAGGCGACCAGAGCTCCTTCATCGAGACCTCATACGACATCCTCCTGCAGCAACAGCAGCTCTTCCTCCAATGCCACCTGCAGCTCAAGCAAAAGGTATGTGTCTCCTTCCTTGCTTCATCTCTTCACTTTTCCATCCCAGTTAGTTAGTGTGAAAGGTTGTTAATGACTTAGCAAAGAGCATAAACGGCAAATTTCAATACGCTGGTGCCGCTATATGACGAGTACCTTTCCTAAAAGGGGAGCGTTTGTATCTACATATTCTAGTTACTTGGGTGAGCTCTATCCTTCAATCAAAGCGCCGTGCTCTGACAAGTTCTACTTTTTGAGTGTTCATGTGTTTCTAGATTTATGCTCGATTTTAACCACAACTTCAGTTTCAACCCTTTATCTACAACCCCCACAGAATTATATTGTAGAGGATCGTCCTTCAGCGTGTCTTAGATCATTATTATTTCTTGGAATATGTAGGATTTTTGAACTCTCCTCTAAGAGATATAATGTTGGTGTCTGTCCTCGTCAGGGTTTGTTTGAGAATTAGCGCAGCTCTGTACCAGCCATAGCTACTCAAAAAAGAATTAGCAACTCTTGTTTTAGACAGTTATTGTGCGAATAGTTTGGTAATTAGGAAGATTGAACTACTTTTTTCTCTCGTGAATTAAGACAAATTTTGATGCAGGACTCAAATAAGTTTATTTCGGTTTCTGTTCGGTGTGTCATATTTTTCTATTAAAACAACGATACGTATACTACAAAGTTCATGAACAATTTGTGTTTGTTCATAGTTATGAGAAGAATGAAAAAGCGCAATGATCACTGTTATAATCGAGTTCAATATGATTTAACTTAAACTTGAGGACCAACTTTATTTGGTATTTTTATTACGGTCTTTCATTCCCTTTAAGACACACATACAACAGGGGGACAGACTCCAAGACAATACAAAGCAACCAACACAATTCAGTCTTCCCTTCTCAGATTCTTCAACAAGGTCTTCCAGCTTTCCTACATTTCATCTACAGACATGTATCCAAACTTAATCACACTGTTACTACCATTCATCACACTGATCTCATTCATCTTCCTTCCATCCACTTTTATTCAAGGTTCATTCATCTTTTCATTCACTCATTATCCAAGGTCCACTCGCTCACTCATTCACTCACTTATAGTTTGAGTTGTAGTCTGTTGCTAGACACTGACCATACTTGTCTTCAGTACCCCCAGATGATCCTGCCAGCGAGACTGAAACCATCCTCCTCACCGTCATCCTCAAGCTCCCCGTCCTCCTCATACTACTCTCCTTCCCCCTCTTCCTCTTCTGTCTCCGACGTGAAGCTTGCCACTTCGACCTCTTCTCCAAACCTGTGGACTTCTATAGCTGCCAAATCCCCGTCTTCCAATCCTGTTCCGCTGGCTCCTGCTCCTCCTCCTCCACCTCCACCACCTCCCCCTAAGTCCTCTACGCCGGCGGGGTCTCGAGTGCCTCCTCCACCGCCTCTCCCTACCTCCAAAGCGGCGCCAGGTCTTTCCAAACTGCAGGACATGAAAGGTAAACGCGTCCAGAGGCTGATTTTGTTGCACAATGCGAGTTTTCCAAAAACAAGTTATGTCATTGTATTTTCCTTTCATGCTTATAGTTTCTGAAAATAAGTTATTCCATTGTACCATTCTTTCTCGTTGTTTGTGTAGCTAATATACCTGGTTCAGGTGCTTGATCCATTACTTCTCATTCCGTCGCTCAACCCACCATTCATGACCTCACAAATAGTGAGTTACTCAAAAAAATAAATTTTTGCTCATTTGTTACGTTCATGCTGTGCCACCAAGTTCACGAAACGCTTTCTTTAAAGTTTGTAAATTATATACATTTTTTGTGAATGTAGTGTGAGTTACATTAGTTTTCCCTCTATCTGCGTGCATAGTGTTAATTAATCTTCTTATGTGACCGGAAAATCAGACATAATCACTTGGGACATGTGCGTCTATTTTTTCAGTGCGTTTACTTCATTTCTTTCAAGTTATTCTTACGTGGTTGATGACGTGTGTGTTTTACTACGCTATTCTTGCAGTGTCGGATCTCAAAACTTTGCTGAAGCAGCACAGCCTTCCAGTGTCCGGGTCCAAGCCTCAGTTACTGCAGCGGCTGCGGCAGCACGACTTCCTTTTGGATGAGAAAGTTTTGACCAATCCTGCGAGCTTGTTGCAAGCATCAGCGAGCAGGGACAAGTCAAACCACTCCAGTAGATCTAACACCCCAGCAGCTGCGCAGGACCAAGCTGTTGGGGACACTGTCAATGCGAGCACAAATTCAAGTAGCACCTCGTTCGTTCAAGTTCTGACAACCAGCGTAGTTGGCGATGGCATCGACAAGCTCGAGAAGACGTCATCTCCAGTGTGTCGGCCTGCTCTTAACAATTCTTCTGTGTCGCTGGTGCCCCTCAGGAACGCGGGCGTTGTATTGACCAACAATGCTGGCTCTGCTGGCAATGTGAATGACGTAACCGTTGTCTCAGTGCCAAATGAACATCCGCCTATTTCTGCCGGTACTCCAATCGAATCGTTACTCGTTAACTCCGTTCTGTTGACTAGTACCAACACAAGTGCAAATTCTAATACACAGACTTCAGTGACTTCGAACTCTCTAAGTATTCAGCCTTCCACACCGAGCGTCGTGCGCGTAGATGTCATTCGAGATACAAGACAATCTTGTCCAGTTTCTGCAGCATCGTCCTGCAAAAGTCCAAGACTCTCTAATCTTCCTCAAACAACAACCAATTTGTTCAGTGTTCCTATGAATTCTGTGTTTAATTGTGTTTCTTCTGCCAGCAGTATGACACCCAAACCAGAGGTAGTTTTTGAGAATCGTTTAAGAAGTGATAGTCTTGCGATTCCCAATAGCGTATGCCTCAATTCCAGTAGTGTGGAAACTGTTCCATCCATAGGTGTCTCGTCTGCTGTAACTCTTAGTAACATATTGTCCAGTGCCGTCAGTAGTATTGCTGACAGCGATGATAATAACACTGCCAATGATATTCTTAATAGTTTTTTGATAGAAGACAGCTCTTCGTCTTTATCGTTACTGCCGTCGTTAGAATGTCCTCCGGCGTCTCTACCTCTTACGTCTCCGTCCTTCAGAGCAGACACTTCCATGAGCAGCTCAAGCACCCTCATTGAGTCGGAACTGAAGACTAACAGCAACAATGACCACGTTAATTCTAGGTTTAGTTTTCATGAAGGAGTGTGTGATATTTCCCCAGCCAGCACACCTGCATCTGTTAACAATGACATCTCCGAGTCTTACAGAGGCAGACACTCGCTGCCACAAACCCCGTCTGCCATGGAGGTGGACCTCGACTTACTTGAGCCCAGACAGTCACCCTTTTCGCCTATATCTTCGGTGTCTAATCGTGACTACATGGAGCACTGCGACTCTATCAATACTCCACCGCCTCCTCCTCCTCTTGATGTTGAGGAGCCTTCTGCTGCTCGTCCTCCACCTCCTCCACCTCCGCCCCCTCCACCACCTCCGCCTCAAAATCAAGGTGTCGAAAAGGTCGGACACTTGCAGAAACGAATTCTGGACTTACAGTTGGAGCTTCAGAGAGCACAGCAGCAATTACGGCAGCAGCAGTTTGGGCAGATGCTGCACCAACAGCCGGAGCAACAGGCTGTTCCTCTTAACCAACGACAACAACAACAACAACAACAACAGCTCCAGTTTCAGTCGTCACGGACGGTGGGGTTGTCTGACGGGTCCGGCAACGAGCTGCTTTTATTACACGTTCAGGACCACCAAACTAATCATGGCGCCCAGCAAGCAATGGGCTTGAGGGACAAGCAAATGGCTGGAGTCGTGTACGAGGTGGCTACTGGCGCTGGGCGATGTTCGGCCGACGCTATCACCCTTCAAAGCTTGCAACACCAGCCTCAGACTAATTACGCTTCATATTTACCTACAAATGATACCGTAATGAAGGAATCGAGTTATTCCGTAGTTACTTCTGCAAATGATTCTCTGATGAAGGAAATTTGGGCCAGTCAGCTAAGTCGTAGCTCTGCTGGAGTACCTCGAGTTTCTCCTGTCATCTCCACGGCTGGTCATCAGAGGTAACCTTTCTGGACTAACTTTATGTTTAGATTTGAATAGTAAGTCAACTACATTTTGCATCGTTGTGTAAAGCAAAATTATTCTATATTGAGTTTTTAAATCTACATATACGTCCTTTAAGAAATTAATATCTGAATGCACATTTATGCAAGCTTCAAAATAAAGTTAGTAAGTGTACATTAGATAATAAAAGGGGAGTTTTCGCTGAAGATGAATGAATGAAGAATGCGTGTGGCCAATAAATATGTGATGGAAATCTGATAAGGAAATCCCTCGCTGGAATATCCGCGCTGTTTTAACGAGTTAGTGTGAGAGAGTGAAGAAAGAGAACCTTGACCATTTAAACATTAGAGAGTTGCCTTTGTTTAGCGCAAAGTTTCCGTTGTTTGTTAGCTAACACTAACAAACTTCTGACACTCAGAACGCTAGCCTGTATCTTTCATGTTCGTTCTCACGGACGCGTATTTTTGTTTTATCCTGGAATACCTGGGTATAAATAAGTTGCCTAGATACATCGTGTTTCTGTAGCTGATGCATTTTTTATTTTTCAGAACGTCTTCGCTACCAAATTTCACAGGCGCTGTCCATCGCAATCCACCAAGGGGAGGAAGCCTTGTTCAGAGCTCTTCTCAGTTAGCTGCGAACATGAAGCAAGAGTCTGCCCCTCGCAGTGACACCTCGTTGCCTGAAGGTGGCTTGAGACTAGGCAGTAATACTGTGAGTCCCCTCCGACCGTTGTCGACCGGATTGGACTGTTCAGGCCAGCCTTTGGCGGTCTCCAATAACTGTAGCCTCTTACCGTTAGACGTCGTCAATGACTGTTCTATACGACCCTTAGACGTCGCTAATAGCTGCACAATTCAGTCTCTGGAAATCATCAATAATTCTAACGGCAGACCCACGAGTAACTGTTCCATTAGACCGCAGGATAATAACCGTCTGCCTTCGGTATCCAATAACTACTACATCGGACCTATGTCTTCTTCCACAACTTCCTCCATAGGTGTGACCACCAACTCCATTTCGCAACCTCTCATCACCAGCAACCGTAGACTGGCTGCTGTATTGCAGCCGTTGTCTGTGTATCAAAGTTCTACCAAATATGCGTCCCAGGTGAGCAACCACGAACCCTAGTAGAAACCTCTGTTCTGTTGGAGACATTTGTTCTGTTGGAAACTTTCGTTCTGTTGGAATTTTTTTCTGTTGGAAACTTTCGTTCTGTTGGAAACTTTCGTTCTGTCGGAAACTTTCGTTCTGTTGGAAACATTTTCTTGTTGGAAACTTTTGTTCTGTTGGAAACTTTTGTTCTGTTGGAAACTTTTGTTCTGTTGGAAACTTTTGTTCTGTTGGAAACTTTTGTTCTGTTGGAAACTTTTGTTCTGTTGGAAACTTTTGTTCTGTTGGAAACTTTTGTTCTGTTGGAAACTTTTGTTCTGTTGGAAACTTGTGATTCTGTTGGAACACAAGTTTTAGTACAGACTTCTGTTCCAGTGAAGATTTTTGTTGTGTTGGAGACTTCTGTTATGTGCCACTAGTACATACACACACTCACTTTCATATCGGGTCTATTTGTTTTGAGTGGGTACTTCTCTGAGGAATCTTGGTGCTCATTTGAAGTGCATGTTCGTATAATTAACTCAACATTTGCGTGCGCAGGAAGAGGCTGACCACAGCAGAATAAACAGCAGCTCACAGCCAGGCTGCAACAGCACGCTGCCGTCGCTCTCTAGTCATCATGTTGACGATGTACTTCACATCCTCGTCAAAAATGGAGGCAAGAATACATTTTAGGATATTTTCATTCTGCTCATACTTATGGTCGCTTTGTGTAAACCTAAGTAATTATTAATACAAAATGGTGAAGCGTTTTACCATAAAAATTCTGTGAATTGTAAAATCAACGGACATTTTGCTACTCAACACTGCGTCCCTCATCTGATACCACATCCAAAAATTAGTTTTATTTTGCAAAAATCACTAGTGTTAAGCTGTCATAGAGTTTTGACTTGGCTACACTGATCTATCTATGAACGTGGAAAAGAAGGAAGCCATATAAAATTATTAACGCAAAGGTTTTGTAGCAAGCTTACAGTGATGGCTTAGACTTGCAAATAAAGCGACTCTATAATCAGAAAGTTGCGCAAATTTCCGTTCTAAATAAAATTGCTGAATAAGACGGGTATTTTACAATCTTGAGTATTGCTAACTTTTGTTCTGGTGGAGACTTTTAAGTGACTAACTACAAGAACTTGATGAGACATCTGTGTGGAGGTTCTACCCTCATGCCCTGCTGCTCTGTTCTCAAAGTAGGTGTTGTCAAGTCACTATCTTGAGTCACGGCATGAACAGTCCGGGAAAAATACCTATTCTAATACTTCAACTATCAGCAAACTCAAAATTCATTTATCATGGGAAGTGCAATTATATTTACTTCGGAATGGAACTTGAATATGTTTTCAAAAGTTACACGTCGTCTTGAAACTTGTTGCAAATGAAGTGTATTACGGATTAGCGAAATGTGTTGATGACCTGCCTTTTCTGTTTAGCGTGAAAAATAAATTCTTGTACCCCCTTAACCTTCGCCTTTGGAATCAAGTTATGAAAATTTCCAGTTTAATTCTGAAAAAAACTGATGTTTTATTACCATGGTCTTTATCCTTAAATCTCGGTGAATGTGGGATCGTTTTGATTTCATGATTGTATGAGAATTTGAATCAAATAATGAGTAGTTATGATTGTAGGACCATGTGGTACATTCAAGGATGTACATCAGAAGCCTAGCGAAATGTTTTGAGTCTTGGAGGGGTATTTGTGCACATTATCTGAAGTAAAATGTTAACTACTTGATGGTAGTTACAAAATTGGCCACACAAATTACTAAGCTACATAATGCAGTTGCGACGGGACTGTGTGGCTAGGTAGAGCATTCCAGCAATGTCGGGAGGACTTCTACACTCGCAAGCCTCATCTTACAAAGCTTCATTAGCTGATGCAGCTACAATCTCAGAACTTCCTATTGCAGCTTCGTCTATTCCATTCCGATATGTAGTTATCCATTTTATGCTGTTTTTCCATTTACGATTGGTTCATATTATGCTATTTTTTCATTTACAAGGCGGTCATTTGATACTATTTTTTCATTTACAAGGCGTTTGTTTGTTGAAACAACCTTCAGTTCCGTGACTTCTGTCTTACGAGAGGATGATCGACGGACTTCGTAACACTGTCTAGTCGGTGCTGGCTACCTGAGCTGCCAGGAGCTGAGTAACAGCATCAACAACATTCAGTCTAGTTTTGCTGGTGCACTTGCTGAGCTTCAACGTCCTTTACTAACCTGACACGTGCATTTTCATAAAACTGCTAGCTCTCATTTACACTATTGCAAAAATTATGGCGTGATTATCATGGCCGTTGATGCCTCATGGGTTTCCTGAGTTAGAGCACTTGTCCTAAAATGAGAGAGCAGCTGAAACCCCAAATTTGACGTGACATTTGACTACTTTCGGTGAAAACACCAGACTGAGAACCCTGATGCTTACTCCCATTTCTCATTGTTAGGTTACCCTTAAATCACACAGGACTGCCTCTCCACTTCGTGCATCACTGCTGAGATCACTCCTGTTTTGGTTACGGTGGTTAAGTCAGGAGTACGATAATTATAACTTAAGCGTCCTGGCTGCATGAGGTAGCATTGTCTCTTTTAATCAGCATCTACCATCGGAGTCGCACTCAATGAGTTCGAAATGAAATGTTCTAGCTGTTATTTACTTTTGAGAACACCTTTGTGTTTATTTTCACTTATTTTGTCAACTAGAGGAATAGTTTTAAAGTGTTATTTTAGGTTAATTTTGAGATATTTGTATGGATAGAATTTTAAATCACTGTCTTCATATATCAGAGCTGCCGGCCAGCGTGGTGGAAGACACGAGCATCAACGTGGCATCTCTCACTCGAGGCTCCAGCGCTTCCTCGAGACCACCTCCACCTCCACCTCCTCCACCTCCACCTTCCTACTCCACCGTCCACTCGCGCCCTCCGCCACCGCCACCTCCCCCTCCACCTTACTCCTCTGCTGCATCCATGACTTCTCACTCAAATAATTCTTACTCCTCTCTTCCTCCTCCACCTCCATATTCGTCTCCTTCCATTCCTCCGCCTCCACCTCCTCCACCTTCACGCGGTGGGGGAACTACATCGAACTCGTCTCACAGTCACCAGTCTCTGCCATCTCCGTCTCTGTTTGCGGACCTGATCATGGAAGGGAGTTCTGCCCCCGGCCTCTGCCTGGATCTAGACCTGGACTTGCCGGGTCTTGAGAGCATGGAGCTGGGAGAGCCAGCTGACCTAGCGGGCATTGGAGAAGACAGGCTGGTGTTGCCTCCGTCTTCCATCTGTGCTCCAAATTCTTCCACCTCTTCTCAGCACAATCATCATAATCAACTACAGCAAAGCCAGCAGCACCATCATCTACAACACCTACATCATAATCATCTCCATCCTCATCAACAGCAGCAACACATGAATGGCGTCATTGAAAGCTGTTCTCCTCCTCACATGGACATCAGCGAAGTCGACTCTTGGCTAGACAGTCTTGTACCTTCAGGAACGGCTTCCTGGCAGCAGATGAATGACGTTCCAGAGAGCAATATCCATCCTGACTCCTTGTCATCCAACGGAAACATCGCCAGCTACAACTCTCGCAACGGCAATGTGCGAGCCAAAAATACTCTCACAGGCCGGAGTCACTCGAATGACCACGGGTGCAGTAACCGTAGTGACCCACTTCTGGGCAGCAACCCAGAAGGTCTTGACTGGTCCAGCCTAGAGGAGTATGAGCTTAAGAGCCATCACCTCAATGACCGGTCACACCACAACGATGTGTTACAGTGCGCCCAACACTACACCGTCTGACACGACCTGCACTGGATGCAGCTTTCCTGTTTTGGCCTCTTTACATCCTAAAGGCCTCCAGTTTCCTGACTTTTGGTGCTTTTTTGTGTTTAGTTTTCATAAAGAGTCGCCCTTCATGTCATCTTCGTAGAGCGCCTCTTTTTTAACTTCATACCTTCCCGAGGAAAGGTATCAGTCCTTGGCAAATATTCCCTGGTCATTTCGTTCATGGAATGTTGTCACGTGCGAACGGTTACATCTATATGGAGCGAGTTATTGTTAGGTCAGAATAGTTGTACTTCAAATAAGTCATCTACTAGGTGACAAATGGCTTATTATTAATTGGAGGAGTTGAATAATTACAACGAGACTCAAATAAATGTAGTAGGCGTGCTGTCAAAAGGCTATGTCTTCGAAATATTCACCTCTTGTGTCTTAATTCATTGCCTAATTATTGTTCATCCTCATGCAAAAATACGAATCGACAAAGCTAAGGATATTCACATGTCCTTAAGAAGTGTCTTAAGTTCATTGAACAATGGAATTTAAGATACTGTTTTACACTCGCTACCATGTTTGATTGAGCTATTCCGTAGGGCATGCTCGTTTCTCGATCCTATCAACGTTTATTAAACATAGAAGCTTCTGGTACTTGAAAAATGACTGCAATCATATTTTTTACTTGTATTTGAGAATGTGACAGAAATGTTGCTAGATTTTGTTGAATTGGCTGGGGATTGTTGTGCTTCCATTGCCTAGCCTGCGCAGTGAATACAATCCCTCAAAAGAAGACACAAGTTTATCTTGGAATAATAAATGATGCCAGTATTGTTTATGTCTGTGCAGATGCAAGTAGTCTTGCAAGACAGCAAACTTGGATTCGCCCTTCACCAGCTGCAAGAGTTTAACTTGAGTCCAGCGGAAGATTGTTGCGCCTTGTGCTTGTACAGCTCTTGTCTGCTTGTGTTTGTCATGTCTCGTGTTTGTCATGTCTCGTGTTTGTCATGTCCTCTCGTGTTTGTCATGTCCTCTCGTGTTTGTCATGCTCTCTTGTGTTTGTCATGCTCTCTTGTGTTTGTCTTGTTCTCTTGTGTTTGTCTTGTTCTCTTGTTTGTCATGCTCTCTTGTGTTTGTCATGCTCTCTTGTGTTTGTCATGCTCTCTTGTGTTTGTCTTGTTCTCTTATGTTTGTCATGTTCCTTGTCTCTGGCATGACCCTTGTGTTTGTCATGTCCTCTCGTGTTTGTCATGTCAATCAAACGGGGCCACTTAATTTTGTGTGTACAGCGCAATATGTGTATTTAGCATCACGTTTCCTGTATCCTAATTATTGCTTTGCTTTATTATCCGTACACTGTTCAGTGTTTGTGGATGCTTTATTTATTTTAGTACCTCTTTCTTATATTATTTGTCGGTATTTCTTACCATGTGCTTAGTTGTCCTCACTCTTCTTGTATTGTTATGTATCTTTTATTGGATTATTTATTTAACATTTTGTTCTATTCTCTAATGATCTCGAGTCTTTATAGGAAAGACTAATTACGATCGAAATTTTGATATACGAATGTCTGACAGATACACTGGAAAAACAAAGTCAATGGCTTGTTTGGCCTTCAAAGCTCTTATTTTCTTATTCACTGTGAGAAGCGACCACATAAAGCTAGAATTTAGTCATTAAATATCGTAGCTTTACAGATAACTCTAACAGTCTCATCCATTCTTTCTTCTCATACCTGAACACGGGACTACTGAGATCGCTGTTATTGTGACTACAGTAATTAAACTTGGAACATAATAATAATAATTATAATGCTAATACTTAAACGCGGGAATGAGTGCGCGGCAGCTTCTATTATTAAGTGCAAGACGGTCACATAAGCTTCCAGTCTTCCTCTATTACCAGGGAATCTAGGAATGTAGCGTTAGGAGCCGTTTTATTGCATCGTCAATCATTGTATTTGTAGTGGTCCTTAGAAAATTAAGGAGGATAATTTCACTTTCTCTTATAAAATATTATTATGGTCTTATCAACTAAGTTTTAAATTGTACTGTTTTGCCTACCTTTTCATTCTTCAGATTTTAAAAGCTCAAAGGGGAAAGGGCTAGAATTACTATTCAGTTTTTTCAATAAAAGTTTTTGCGTATTTTTTTTGCTGAAGACAGGTTACGAGCATACGATCAATTTTAATGAATGTCTCTCTTTTACCTACGTTTTCATTTATTGTTTAAATGTTCAAACTTGACACGATTCGCTTTAATGTATTCCATCATTTTATTACAACTAAATGCGAGTGATGTGTTGCTAGCACCAGTACTTAATTTCAAGTAAGTTCAAGATCTGCAAGTACTGATGGCACTAACTACTTATGTTTTTGCTTTCAATACTACTATATTAGTCAGTTTTGGTGTTGGATGTGCGAGCAAATCTTCCATCTGGATGCCAAACTAGAGACTGTAGTCAGATGTTGTGCCAAAACCAATGTTTGTGTGAGGTTGATTGCTTTTTGGAGCTCGTGCCGGCTAATATATCTTGTAAGATGCTAATGGAGTGCGCTCAGTGTTCGCCTCTGCACTTGGGGGACTAAGCGCTCCTTAAAGGCTCCTCTCGATGTCTTTCCACTTCCCATCCCTCGGGCAGAGTTAGCTATGCTGGTCGAGGTGTACGTTTCTTTTGCGATGCTTGTATTTTACTCACACTGCGCCTCCCATGTCCAGATGACTTGTGTATTGTGCTAACAATTTTCAGTATTTCTGATTCTTACCTGTTTACTTGGATGCAAACCATTGCAGTTCTTTGAGGTTGTCCGGTGAACACTGTTGAAATATCTACTGTGTGCTTGTGTATGATCACTTTCACTAACAAAATTGTGGATTAAATTTTTCAGTTTAATGAAATACTGAGAAAGCTGAATCTTTTCAACTCAGGAGACGTATCGAAAAGCCGTTGAAAAAATGTCATTTGAAAAGCGTCAATTTTTTCTACTGTTTTCATTCAAATCGATAGCTTAAAACTGAAATAATTTCTGAAATTGCGTAAATTCATGAACGTTTGTATGTGCATCAACATGAGCCACGTATCCTTCATATAACGATTTGAGGAAATTGCGGATGAAGTCTATGTTCACTGACCTTCAGTGTGTGAACTCGGACCACAAATGACGTACCGCTGAGTCGTGAGGCGCTTTCAAAAAGGCAGTCTTAGCGCCACCCTCTGCGCTGCCGTCGCAAAATTTCATTTATGTGAAAAATGTTCCCATTTTTCTATTACAATTACGGAAAAAATCGCTAGTCATAATTTAAAAACCAAAAAATAAAATTTTCATTTAGTTAAAAATTTTTACAAATTATTTACTGATACCTAAAACAATTTAATCTTCATTGTAAGAATAGACATATTTTTGGCAAAATATTCTTGATTCTGGGCGAAATTTCGTGTGTGCAAGAGCCCTACATTTTACACACTATTTCGCGACACTAGTAGGAAAAAATAGAATGCATCAGTGTTAGGTAAAATTTAGTGTATGCGCTTTTTGAATGGAAAGCTTGAATTCCTTCATATCAAATGTGGCATATCCTTATCAAAACATGAAGAAGAAATCATTTTTACTTTTGTGATTTAGTTGTGGCCTTCTGCACATTGTGCATTTGTGTTCTTGCCTTCAGCACACGTTTGCAAGTGTTCGTGGTGCCCTATAGTGTAATGGCTGTCTACTGTTGTTTTAAGTTTTTGTCTTGAAAGTTGATTGTTCTATTGCATATCACTTCCGCCCTAACACGAATTTGGTTCTGTATGCTCTGTAGCTGCAGCAGCGTATGGAGGAATAAAGTATAGGAGGAATACACTTTATTGAGGAATGAAGTGCATTAGGAATGATCAATACAAGTTAAATATTTTGCAAAGTAATCCTGACTCAAATCGTAAAGAATAACCCTTTTAAGAGAAAGTGTACCGTGTACCTTGTTAAGAAAATGTGGTTCCTCAAATTTGTAGCCCACTTTTCTAATGCACCTCTTTTCTTAATTCTCGCACTTCATTGAAAACATCTCCTTGTACGCCTGTCTGTCCTCCTTATTGTGTTTTAGGGACTTGGCCCACCTCTAAAGTGTTCTCAACTACCACCATTGAGGAAGCAACATCAATTACGAGAGCCTGTTCTGACTTGTATTTCATAAGGAGGTAGCCATTATATCAATTCTTTTCTTCTTTCGAGTTTTCGTACAAATGATTTATATGAATGTTCTCAACTCTCTTTCTATTTCATCACGTGATTTTCCCTTTCTCCCTTCTTCTTATTGCCACCGCTGATGTATTCAAAGTGCCACTACATAAAACCAATCAGATGAGCAGCTTCACGTGAAACCAACATCGTGACATTATGTCTCTGCTTTGTCTACACTCTATTCTCTTGTTTATATATAAATGAGAAGGTAGGAGACTGGCGCCAAAATTCTAACTGATCTCTCCAAAGCATTTCTGAAGAGTAGGAAGTTTAGCTTCCGCTTGTCAGGTCCTAACGTCCGAAGACTTGTGCTCCTCGCTTTAGTGAGAGCCTCTGAACTCAAGCAGCCCATGGTCCTATTTTATTTAGTGTGTGTGTGTGTGTGGTCATTAAACCATGCAACATAATTGCACTCATATCCATTTCATTATTGACCTTTGGTATGCTAGATTGATTAGCACACCACATAGACAGAAAGCTCTCTGGATTACTGTAACGTGCGATCCCCACCGAGTCCTGACAAACTAGACTTTATGGTGCTGCTGAAGTAGATTTCTGCCCCTTTATCCCTCATGCATAAAAGGGTTTAACTCAAAGTATATAAATAAATTTTGAGCCATTACTGTGCAATATTTCATACTTACTTATTGGCAACATTGATATTTTATGTTTTTCTTAATTTATATACTTGGAACTTAAAATTAATGCATTGTCGCTCTCACATTTTTCTGGTTTTCAATTGTTAATGTCTTTATAGTCGTTGAGCTATTCGAGGGAGAAACCTTGTCAGTCGTGATTAAAACCTATTAATTTTTTACAAAAATTAACAGGTTCAATTATTTTGGACCATTCCGTACATCAAAAGCTCAAGGGAACTAATGATGCTTAAACCATGGGACATTTTAAACTTTTGTTAAAACTACCAAAAATGCTCTTCTTGCTTCTCAAGTTTTTAGTTCATTTCCCGGAAATCTTGACATTGCGTTTCGTAAAATTAGTCTGGTCGCTAAAGGTATTTTTTCTTGGCCTAATCGCGATCAACACGCAAGGTTCTGCTTTTGGGTTTCGAAGACGTAACCACGCTCATAAGGTCCTGCTGATAATGATGCTGATATATGTACTTCACTGATGAAGGTGTAGGTGATTCTGGCGACGATTTAGTTCTCCTGACTACGATATAGCAGAAGCCTTCGTGCGAGTATACTCAGCGAGAACTTTGTACCCAACTGAGCCTGAAGATCATGTCTTGATTTAGGACTCCAATTTATGAACGTCATAATTGCCGGTAACTTAATCACAAACGATGGTGTACTGACGATGCAATGCTACAGTGTCGTGTGCAGCTGTGTACTCGCGATGCAATGCACGAGTCAGTGTCAGTTTGTCCATCATCTCAGTGTAGGAGGTAAAGTTTACTGTGTCTAAATAGGTTTCGATCGCTCAACACACGAGTGTATCATAGCGGGAATTAGAGCCTGTAGGTATGTGCTTTTTACTGGGAAACACGCCCTATTTCCGTGTCACATTGACTCGAGAAGCGGCTGGGAAACATTAAATTGTAAAAGAACGTCCCAACTATCAAAGAGGAGACGCTTAATATGAAGAAAATCTAAATTACAAATTATGATTTAGATTTTCTTCTTAATTACAGAGGCTGTCAAATAAACTATTTTTTGTCACATGTGTTATTATATGGACTATAAAGGTAAATATATAGAAAATATCCTTTCTGTTGAAGTTAGGAAATCAACCTTATTGTTAAGAATTATCCATGAACTTCGTAGGCTTGTTAAACTTCATGATTTGAAAATAAATTAAAATATGACGTAAATCTATTGTATTAATGTCTACTACCAGGTAATTCAATGCATACTACCCTTAATAACTCGAAGTTACTCATAAGTGCCCCTAGCTGCCTATCTTAGTCAGCCTTAATTTAATTTGGAGATTAGGTAGCCTCACATTTTTCTATATCCTGACCTTCCTTTGCCCTCTTGAGATGCTGCTCATAAGTCAACCTCTTAGACCAGTACTTTGTTTTCTGTTTCTCTGTTCTTCGAATTCGTCTCTTTCAGATGCTGCCACTGCTTTGTTTGTTAACACTAACAAGCTTTCTTATTATAAATATTGTTGTGCACTTCCTTGTGGAGGCAAAATAGTAAAGTTCGTACTAATTATCAGCGAGGCCCCCAGTGGGAGGGGACGAAGGGAATTGGCTTTCGCCTAGCTTGCGAGATGCGAGTGACTCAGAGACGCAGCATTCCTGAGATCCACTCAGATGGGGATGTGGGTGGTGCTGTTGGTACACGTCGTTGTCGGTGTTTGTTAGGGAATTAGCGCTCCTTAGTGGTCACCTCGGCTACCCACCGCTGAATCACCAAGTTGCGTTGTGGGACATATCCGGGAGTTAGGTATACATTAAGATCAACTTCGTCGCCTTTATCAAATTCAATTGTTTTCTCCCAAGAAAAGCTGACGTTCCGTGCAGCCGAACTCTAGCGCCAGTGTTTTTATTTTTTCTATTTTTTCATTTCATCATTTTGTCTCTTCAGTGTTTCTTTTCATCCTTTTGTGTCTTCGGAATGCTTACTTTTATTTGTGCCAGCGGGGCGGATTGTGCCGGCTGGGATGTTAAAATTCGGCGCCTATGATGTACCCTTTGAATTACCATCATTTAATTTCTCTGGGATGATCGCCTTAACTGAATAAAAGCTACAGTTAAAGCAATCGTTAAATGGTAAGAAACCCTAACATGTTTAAGGTATTCAGTACGAATGTAGAAGCGCTTTATGGTTCCTAAAAAGATATCAACTACAGTTAATTTATTCTTTTGAAGAACACCTAATCAGAAGATGTACGTACACCTCGTATAGACGGAACGATTGTGCTGCATCAGAATGTTCTATTCAGCTGGTGTGTTGAAATCACTGTCCTACGTTCCAGTAAATGCAGAAGTAGTTATTTTATTGTACTGCACTTGCCTCACACATCTCGCTTACACAAACGCCAAACTGGAGGAGTTATTTGTGATTTGCTTAGACTTGAACCTTCCCAGTTCTTACTTTCATGCAGAACTGACCACGTCTTTGCTCATGACATCTTTGGGATCACGATGTTGTGTAAAGTGTCATTTACTTACGGCAAACGTCAGTATTAAGTTGCTCTTAAACGCCTGTGCTCATTTTGGTAATTCACGTCATTCGTGTCGTTAATTTCAGTAGCTATATTATTTTCTTTCTTTATTATGACTTTTAATTTTATGGTCATTTACGTTTATGGGTTACTTTGAGGATAATTTCGTTGTGCTAATCTGTGATTGTGGCTCCTAATTAATAATATTAATAATAAATTATAAGCCTCCCTACGCTCAAATCCTTTCTTAAGGCCAAGCCTTTCTACATTATGACGGAAAATATGTAAATGTTATCGCGCGCGAGCTTTTTTGTACTGTTTCTAACGTTGGAGATATGCTGGCTGTCGTGTGGGTGATGTATTTGTAAATATGCGTCTTTACCTTTCAAAGAAAACATTCTGACTGCGGCTAAACTGTTCAAGTTTCCGCACAGTTAATACCTAAAGATTGTGCTAAGTGTACATTTTTGTCGTGTACGGTGTAACAATAAATCTTTCACGTGCGCCTTCAGTTCTTCAGTGTCCAATCAATGAAGTATTTCGAGCATCTAGTTGTCAACTGCGACTCTGTTGACACAATAAAAGTAAAGCGTGTTATGAATATGAAGCATGACAGTTAACGAAAGTATGCATGCGAGAGCATTTAATTTTGGATGAATTCTCCTAGCATTTCATAGTTTTGTGCCGGTTCATATCCAAAAACTGAACTTTGTTCGCATGTGGCTGGACAAGTAATTATAAGGGGGAAGGTAGAATTATTAGGCGTTAATCATAGATGTGATGTTATTCTGCATTGTAAAACGAAAAATAATTTTATCTTGCTTAGACACTTCTTAAGAACATGTTAACATCCTTGCATAGTTTTAAATCATCGCGTGATTTCATTTGAGAATTAAATGATTTTCATGTGCCTAGAATACTGCGGTAACAGGTGGTAGCCTCCAGCTTGTCCAGAGCTTTTTGCTCAAACATGGCATTCTGCCTACTTTGTTCAGACTGGCGAATCGTTGGAGTGTTTTGAAATTGCTCGTTGATGCCCGATTATGCAGACGCTAAATAAAGATCTGAGTTATGCACAATGAGCTCCGCTCAAGGAAATGTCGACTTGTTGGACTTCGTTTCATGCACCTCATTTATAAATGATTTCTGAACAGCACTCGATTCATACTTATCTCAATTTATATTTATCTCTTCATATATACATAGGCATTGAAATGAAAGTTAGAACTCTTGTAACAATTAAAAGTTGATAAACAGTAAAAATAAATCAGCTTGTGCATCATGGTCACGATCTAAAAAAATTAACTCAATCTGGTGTATTTGTTACGTGTGCTAGCACTAGTCCTATCCCTCGATTAATGAGGAAGGTGTTGTGCACAAAGTAGGGTTCGACTAATTTTAATAAAGGAAATTTCTTGCTTCCATGTCCAAACTCCTTTGTTGCTTCGTTGTAAAGTTTGCATAAAAGCTTTGTTCAGAGACGTGGCTGTGGGTTGTCTTGGTGCTAAGGAAGGCAAGACGGAAGTTCTGAAACTAAACTTGGGGACGTTAACTTGAGATCGAGCACTTGTGTAGAGTCATTATTCGTTGACTTCATTGCTAATGAAGCGAGATACAGCGTTTATAAATTAGAGTTCTGCATTCAAATTAATAAAATTTATGCTCGTGGTCTAGATAAGAAGCGTACCTGTACACCATGAAAATAGTTTGAATGCCTCGGAAGCCTATTGAAAATTTCTTGGGTAAGAGGATTGATAAAATAAAAGGTAAAAGGTGCTTAATAAACGCATTTTAAGAAAATTACCCGGAACTGTATAGAAGAGCTTACCATAATTATCTGTACGCAAAGAAAACTAATCGATAATTATTTTAGCACCTACCGGAATTGAGGAAGAGGAAAGAAAAAGCTATTTTTAGGTGTGCAGAACATGTACATTGATTTTTTGTTCCCGATGCGTACATTTTATGGCTAATGGTGCTCCCAGCGACTGTATCCGTCCTTCTGTGTTGTGACTGTGGCAGTACTGGCTAGTAGAGACATGTGGGTTGAGCTGGAGGTTTTGAGGAAATAGTCAGTCTTCCTGGCATCCTGCGTCACAAGCAAGAAAAATCGAAATGTTTCATGGAAACTCGAACCAGGAATCCGTGCATTCCCAGAACTGGCTGTTACCACTTGGCTACAATAAAACGGCAAGAATAGCACAATTCGTTTAAAAGCCACGCCCTCTCGATTGCAGGGTACCCTCGCCTCAAGAGGAACATCGCAAACGCTTTTCCTCCGTAAGAACTTTACCTACTGGACAGAGGGAAATTAGAGGATCTGGAACATTATTTACCTATACGCATTAAGTGTAACGCAGTGCAGTCGCAGTTACTTGAGACCTTGCCTTAGTTTAGTGGACAGCCATATGTTTCTGTGGACTTCTACTTTGAAATGTACGACAGCTCAAAAAATCTATAATACATCTGTAAAACATCTGATAACATTTTCATCTGTAAAATGCATAAACTCGATTTATGGCATATTTTGTGGTACTAGTTCAGTAATGCTATTTTGTACATCAACTGAAACTAAAAGTAGTTTTATTTCATTTTTCACTGTTCATATTTTTAAAACAACTATCGTCGGTGGAGTTTTTAACATAATTTTAGGATGACATTGACAGTGGCTTGAGCTCAGGCGACTCTGGAAGAGACTTGGTTGCAACTTGCTAAGTGTTTCTGCCAAAATACCTAATTTGCATGCCAGATTTACACTGAGGGTCACACGTTCTGGCTCAGCTGCAGAGACAGTGGTGAAGTGGTCTTCAGCTTCTGTCTGTGATGAGAAAGTCCCTAGTTTCAGTCTCCAGGGGATACCTTATTTTTTCTTGTTTGCTACGCAAGAGATCAGGCAGGCTTTATTTTCAACATGTAGTTGATGTAGCTTTCTTATTAGACTTTACCTGAAATTGAAACTGCACTTTTTGTTTATTGTTTGAGAAAACAGCAGGACGGGAACATTCGGTGGGAGCATCAACCCTAATTTAGATAATAGCATTACAAATTTACAGCTGATGATAATAGATTTACTGTATACTACTAGTATATGTATGTTATTTGTTGGTGTCACTACAAGGGACTCGACTGACGATACATCACTGGTATCAGCTGATAACGAACTGTGACGTCACAAGATTGCCGTTTTCGTGATGAAACCATTTAATACACTCTAATTGCTACAGTTTAAGTATATTAAAGCTGAGATGCACAGATTAAATTTCTCATTAGTGATGTACAATATATGCCAAATGTCATATACGTCCTAATTCTACTCGTAATGAGTGAATACCTGCATCTACATGTATAACATACAGAAGGTGCGGAGGAGTAAATATGGGTATGCAAATTACTCAATTCTAATCAAATAGAAATAGTTAATTTATATTACAATGTGACCGTTTTGCACTCTAGTAGGGAAGGTTTTATTCAAAATTCTGAGCCTCCAATTACAGTATTATAACATGATTTAGATTTTGATGTTTTTAAGAATGGCAAAGTGAATTCTCAGGTGTAAGTTATCATTAAAATGTAAGAGAAATTTTTGTTTTATGCCTAATTTACTAATTCAAAGGTTTCAATGTTTCTGAAAATTCCTAAACACACAGAGGTTGGCCTCTGGTCTCAATTATCTGACATTGCAAGTTTAAGAAAATTGAGATATTATTATGAATTTTAAGAGCAATAAATTAGGAATAACTTAAAATAGCTGATACAAATGGTGTATAACAAATGTAAACTTTTTCTTGATTTGCTGTATATATGCCAAGTCTTTTTACGTCTCTTGAAATATATCAAGGTCTTCGAAAACCATCTGAGTTCCAATACTATTCCTAGCCCAAGTTCATGATGTTTAGTTCAAGCTATCACTTGTAGATGCGTGAATTCATAAAAGTTTATAATACGGTGCGTCGTGGGATGTAAAAGTGTTGGAGATCCTCATGATTGAAAGAAAACCGAATTTACTGCTTAGATAACACTTAAGGAGAATTAGTTGTACCGCAGTCGAACGATGTCTCGTCACGATGGTGGGTTCCTGTACTTGTTGAATAAACGTAAAACTAATTGAGTCATCAAAGTGTTCTCAGTATTTACAGATTTCAGCTATAAAATCAAATAAATACTGCTACATCACATGAAATAATTATAATGCGTATGAATTGTGTAATGTTGCACGCGGACCGTATAATTTGCAAGGAATTTTTAACTAGGCTAAGTGTGTTTACAGTTTAACTTTCTTTTTAATAAAGTTACACGTACGTAAATTCATTGTGATGTATTTGAACCCACTGATAGTTGAAATTATTATAATTGTAACGAAAAAAATACTTCAATTTAATCAATGCTTGAATCGGAAATTCTCTGTGGATATAGATTGTGTGAAAATTGATGCATCGCCACCCACAAAGTAGGCGTTTATTTCATGAACTAGACAGTTCCCTTGAAAATTCCAAAATTTCGATTCAAATAATTTAAAATTATTATAAAGATATTAAAGATTTATGACCAATTGTACTTTGAATGAAAATTTTTTATTACTGTAAACAGAACTACTATTCTGTATCCTCTCTAATGACAACATGGCCCAGATAGTACCCATTGAAATTTCATGGTTTAAAAGTGATAAAATTAAGGACCTATAAAATAAAATGCATTTTCCAGTTCTACCCATGGTTTCATCAGAATAAGAATATTTTTCTTGAATGTATACAGAACTCATTTTGTATCTTGCCTAACAATAATGTGGCCATGTAAGATAAGAAAGTTAATAATAGAGGAAATGGTGTGTTTTATAGTGATCTGGCACCATTCGTATCCACAATACGATGCTTGTAATACATGCATACTCGTTCTGATTACAGTTCAATAATTTTTCTTCAGTAATACATAGGAAGTAATGGGATGGACACACACACACATATATCAAGATGGCTATACATGGTCAATTATATATGTAGATACTCCCACAGTACGCAGGGTGCAAGAAGGCAGGAGGTGCTGCAGGTGGCAGGTGTGTCCCACCTGCGCGCCACCACCTTGGGTGGCAGGAAGTAATGGGACGGACACACACAGATACAGAGAGAGAGAGAGAGAGGGAGATACATAGTCGACTATATATATAGATACTCCCACGGTACGCAGGGTGCAAGAAGGCAGTATAGCGGGTGGTGGCGGGCAGGAGGTGCTGCGGGTGGCAGGTGTGTCCCACCTGCGCGCCACCACCTTAGGTGGCAGGAAGTAATGGGACGGACACACACAGATACAGAGAGAGAGAGAGAGAGGGAAATGCATAGTCAAATTTATACATATATATATGGATGATGGCTATAATTAATCTAATATTTTAGCATCATTGCTGACCCATCTTTTAATTATTTATTGAATAAGTTTATTAATTCTATATGCCCTTTGTATAAAAGTACTAAATTTATGCTGAGTCAGTTTTGAATGAGCTAGGAGAGCATTGTGCCACACAGCAGTGTGAAAGATTACAATGATAATGATTGTGTGCTCTAAAAATCTTTTCCAGGTTGTGTGGACAATACATTTGCATGTACTGCTTGTTTAGCAAAATGGTAAATTTTTAAATATTTGCTCTCAGCCTTAGTGAATTGTTAAAAGTAATACTGATGTATTAAAGTAATGCTGCTGCTTGCATTGTACTGTGTTCAGGAGATTGTCATTTTCATAAGAAATGTCTGCCAAATGTACAAGTGCAAAGTGCACATACTATGAGATATTTTTCGCACAGATTGCATTAATTTGTCTAAAAACTGCCACTTGAAGAAAATGGAGATTTTGAGCTCCTGTGAACAAATGCATCTCATGATAAAAACCAAAATATTTTCCTACTATTGAGATGACTCAATGTGTGTTATATTAATGGGGAATGAATGACCTTGACACTTTTTAATTGAATGTGATAGCTAAAATTTTTGAAGCTGATGAAATTGCTAGTGCTACTCATTGAAATTTCTGCAAGCAGCATAGCAGTCATAAACTTCCATAAAATAACTACTGTATTAACTGTTCATTATTTAGCTGTTCATGAATGTTCAGTCAGATCTGTTAACACTTTTAATTTAAATTCTGTGTAGAAATTATGTCTACTACATACTAAGAATTTAGAAACTTCATCAAACTTTACCTGCACTCCGCATCTAGTTTGTCCTTTAACCCTTTATGTCCTGCTGTGAGGAATAAGTCACAATGAAAAACTATGCTTATAGCACCTGTGATTAAAAACATAGTCTAGCAAAGAAGTGTGATGAATATGGAACATGTTCTGTTTATACTCAGTCCAGTGTTGCATTATGATTTGCACCAGCTCACTAGTTTCAACACAAGCAGTGCAGAAGGAGTGCACTGTTAAAATTAATTTAGGAAGTAAAGGGTTAAGGTCCAAGTTATTTTTTGACTGAAAGAAATATTACTTCAAATATCACACTTCTTTGTGAAGAAAGATAGTAATGAATTTGAAAGGCTAAAATTTCCTGAGTATTATTATCAGGCTATGATTAATTTGTAGTATTACAAATTGCATATTCCCAGCAGTGAGTTGTTAATAGAACTAAATGTTCCATTAATCAGGATCAGTGTGTGTGATGCATTGAAAGCTCAAGGCTCTATCTCAAGTGCTGTCTAGCTCCCACAGTGATAACACCATACTGAAAATTCTGATGCTCCTATTTCCTCAAAGATGTAGGATTCTAAAGATCTGATGACTGCATCTTGGTACCATGCATTACTGCTGAGATTTTGTTGTAGCTGTGATTAAATCAAAAATATAATAAGTTAAAGTATGAGTACATTTGTCCTACATTTGTTTGCTGGCATTTCTGATGCTGTTTAGCTTGCATGAATGTTCCATCTAGCCAAGGCTTTTGGTACAGGAGGAAAGTTGTAACCTGCATTAAACAAAAATGTTATACTATCAGCTGGCATACTTTAACAGCTAAGAAATTAGTACATATTTTCTTCCTTAAGGGAGATGGTTCCTGTCATAGAAAGGGAACCCTCATCTGGGTCACATACAAGGCATTGTGTTCATTTTTTATTCTGCTCAGAAAGTTCCAGAGGATAATGTCATGTTCTATTGAACATTTACTATTGTGTCTGATATTGTCTCACCTTTGTTTTGAGGAAGAGATGCCAGTCTTTGTGTGAGCAACCTTCTTTCTTCAGCTTGATCATATTGAATGTCAAATTCATCCATCAGTTTTGGAATTTTGAGAATGTTTATGATGAGCTATGATTTATGAATAGTTCTCATCTTCTGGAATTATAATATTAGGTTGTTACAAAAATAATGGCTGATTTCAGAAACATGCATTTAATCCTTGGTAAATGAACAATAGAGATGTTAAACTTAGTCAAAATATGAACCCTGAGCAGCTATGCATCTCTGCCATTGGACTGTGAGATTATTTATCCCTTGTTGATAAAAAGTTAATGGCTGTGATGCAACAAAATCTCTGAAGGTCGTTTCCACCTCTCGTTTAGACCTAAAAGTTTTACCATCCAAAAATGTGCTCAAGTGCTTGAATAAATGATAATCAGTAGGTAAAATATCTGGAGAATATGGAGGATGTGGTAAAGTCTCGTATCCCAGTTCTGTGAGTTTCTGGACGGTCATTCTTGCAACATGTGGTCGCGCGTTATCGTGGAGCAGAATTGGACCACGTCAATTCACTAATGCCGGTCTCTTTTCGCTCAATCGAGCATGCATAACAGCGAGATCATTGCAGTATCTCTCTGCATTAATGGTCTCATTGACTCCCAAAAAACTGTAGTGAATAATACCTATTGCAGACCACCAGACAGTCGCCATAATCTTTTTCTGGTGCTACATTGGCTTTGGGAAGTGTTTGGGGGCTCATCACGATCGAGCCATTGACCTGATCGTTTACGGTTATCATAAAGGACCCACTTTTCGTCACAAGTGATAATTCGGGCAAGAAAGGGATCGTTGGTGTTGCGTAGAGAGAGCATCGAGCACACTTCAAAACGCCTAAGTTTTTGATTCTCATTGAGCTCATGAGTAATCTTCAAATGGCGCGAAACTGTTGCAATGCTGACACCAAGTGTCTGAGACATTTCTCTAACAGTCTGACTTGGATTTCGCTCAACAACCGCATGCAATTGCTCGTTCTCGAGACTACCCAAACGTCCTCTACCCTCTTCATCTTTAAGGCTCTCATCACCACGTCCGGAATTTCCCGAACCACCTTCGTACTGTCCGATCCCTTGTGGACTCTTCTCCCCATGCTCGGTTGATATTGGCTGAAGCTTCGGAGGCGTTGTGCCCAAGTTTGAACTCGTGCAACATAAGTAGGCGAAGGTCATGTTTTGTCATGTTCATCATAGAGGGATTCTATCCTTCAAAATTATGTTCTGTCTGAAAAGAAGTTACAAAATATTAATGGGCACACATTAATTGTTATGCATGCCAAGGTTCATCGAAAATAAACTAAAAAAGTTGTGTTAAAATTACTTTTCAAACCCCAAACCTTCATGCGGCCATTATTTTTGTAGCAACCTAATATTTGTCCTAATACCTTGACTGTGACAGGTGTGAGCTGTGATGCATGCCTGAAGGCTAACTTTCGTGGACGTCGCTACAAATGCTTGATATGCTATGACTACGATCTGTGCGCCTCCTGTCATGAAGCGAGAGCCACCACAACGCGTCACACAACAGAGCATCCAATGCAGTGCATTCTCACCCAGCATGATTTTGGTGAGAGTTGGCAAATCATTGTTCTTTAGTGCTCAATTATTATCCATGCCTACAATATTAACTGCAGAAGACCATGTCCTTGGTCTTACTATGTAGAGCTATCTTTAAATCTCGAGTACAATGTTTCTAAACGTTCTCATCTTTCATGACTTGCCATATGTCTTCAGGACATGTGACTTGTGGCTCATGTTGTTTTCCAGATACACTGTGTGTGTGTGTGTTGCCAGACTTTATAATTAATAACCATAACATTGCTGCAAAATCATAAAATAAATATCCATTATGATATTTCCTCATTCATTTTTGAAAAGGTAGCATTTTAAAGGTTTTCATAAAAATATGTACTGCAATTTTTTAACATTGAAAGCAATATATACCCTAAAATAAGCAGTCCAACAAATACTTACTAAACCATATTAGGTAATGTATTTCACCTTCCTCATCATTCACGGTATATTCACTCTGACCTCTGACACTTGCACCAATTAAAAGTTCTGTGCAATTGATAGGTGTTCATCATTGGCTTTGTGAGTGCACTGGGGAGGAAATTTCTGTTATCTTTTTTAGAGTTTAGCGATGTTAGCTATGGAAAGAGCAAAAAAATGTCATGCCACATATTTATAATTTTCTCCTTTGATTTTGTGTTTTTAGAGAACTTCAGATGTTGCCTGATGTTCGTAGTGAGCCAGTTACACTTATTTACAGACATGTGAAACATGCTCAACCAGCAGTTAGGATAGCTTTGAATAGTCTTTTGCTCAAATATTGTTTCTCATTCAATGTGAGATATTATAAAAAAACATGGTCTTTCTACCCGAAGTTGACTGTGGAGTGGGTCATCACTATTTGGCCATGTATTTTTCAGAGATATTTTATGGAGGAGAAGGTGTTGGCAGTGAGCAACCACAGTCCCTCACATGTCCGTTCTGCGGACGGCTGGGCTTCACGGAGCTCACTCTGATGGAGCACACCAGCGCAGAACACCACGACACCAGCACGGAGGTGGTGAGTCGTGTATTCACTGCCCGTCTTCTATACTATTTAATCTCTTCGTGTCATCTTATAGGGGTGTTTTTCATCCCCTTAAGGTTTTGTGCGCAGCAGGGTGTTTAGCATTGGTGATGCCAAGCCATATTAGGGTATAATTCTGCTTTGAATAGTTTTGAATGATGTATGTCTGCCTTCTCATTTTATGCAATAGGGTTGCTGTTTTTACTGAATGCTGAGTTGGCCAAGATGTTTTTGTGATTTTTAATGTTAGCTTAGCATCGCCAGCAACCTAGATCGCAGAATTGCCTATTGGATCAATGCGATGTGTTACGGACGGAAGTGGAGACGTTGCTGTTTGTTCACTTCTGAATTGTTGTCATATGCCAGGACCAAACCGACCAGTTCTGCTAGCTATCAAATACATCCGTCCGTCCATCATTCAGCAGTTATGAAGGATTGCAACCTGCATGGGGCGAATCAGTTAGTTTGTACATTGTAGCTGTACCCTTCAGATTAATTAGAGGACAAATATTTTAGTTAAATGCTTAGTTATGCTGAAGTTCTACCCACAGAATGTTTTGGGGGTGAGACAAGTTTAAAGCTTGCGTGTTATCATCACTGAGACTTAAAAATAACAACAACCAAAAAGCGTCTCTTTTAACATCTTTACTGCTAATTCATAAACTTTTATTGAAAATGTCTAACTTGACATTTTCTCACACAGGTGTGCCCTATCTGCGCCAGCGTGCCTGGTGGTGACCCTAACCACGTCACGGACGACTTCAACGCCCACATCACCTTTGATCACAGGGGTGGTGGAGGAGGTGGCACCAGCATGGCCTCCGCTGCACCTTCCAGAGAACTCATATCCTTTACTGCTCCTCTTCCCTGCTAACTGTCTGTGTGAATTTTCCTTGCAGTCCATGGTTAAATTCAGTTTTAAAAAACACGGTAAAGGACGAACTTTTACTGCCATGTGAAGTGTTTGTATTGCTGTGTTGGTGTACCGTAGAGACCTAGCACTCTTGAGTCACAAGGTGGACAGGAACCGTCGCTGAAGGCATGATCATTGGTCTTAAAATGTTAACATTAAAAATGCGAAAATCATTCTAAATATTATGTATACCTGAATGAAATTAAGTTTCTATATTTCTTCAGGGGATGCATAGGATTTCTTATCGTCACCCGAAAGGTTTTGCTGATAGGGCTGTGTGCCTTGTAGCAATAACGCTATCAGTGGTACTTCTATCTACTTGGCACGGAGTCAGTAATGCTTGTTGCAGGAGCTTCTGTTGTGGGTGTAGTTGTGAAGCCATGTATTTCTTCCTCTTTTGTCTCTCGGGTGGGTAGCTGGCGTACCGTGCAACCGACCTCATGCACGAGTATCTTTTTACATTTTTCCATGTTTAATTTTTCGTGGTTAGTTGTTGCAGGCTGTGCCACTCGTAACTGCGGAATTCTACCCCTCATTTTGTTCCAAGGGAAATTTACTTTGTTTTACAACAATATATATACATATGTGTGTGTGTATGTACTACGTACGGTAGCATTTAGGGTGGACACAAAAGTATCGATTGGTGATAATGAACTAATCATTATGGAGTATCCTGTACTTCAATTTTGCTACTTAGCACTTTGAAGGGCAGCTGAACCAACATACCAACGATTATTATCCGTATTTAGAAGTTAGCCATTTTCTTGACTAACTTCTAAATATGAGAGAAGTAACTCGTAAAGCATTAAAGTTATTGAATAGTATTTGGAGATTGTTTCATTTAATTCTAAAGTGTCATTAATTGCATAAAGCGGACTATATTAATGCATGGTCTTCCATGTCACCGTCTGTTGAGAAGGATGAGTTGCTGAGGTGTCTCGGTGCTGAATAAAGCATTATGAGCTACTTGAGTATGGCTGATCAGGAGCCACTATTCAGCGATTGCTAGAGTACCTTGACTCTCCAGCTACCTTGCCAATATGCACCAATATTACCACGTATCACTATAATAATAAGAGCCACATCCGTCCGTCCGTGTGACCCCTTCTTCTAATCGATAGCTTTGATAGCAACAAGGATAAAGCTTAAGAAATACAAGAAATTATTCTATTTCATTATTTTTCTGTGGTGATTCAATTCCCTTTCACTTGCAGTATGGTATCCCGAATACGCAATCGGCTTATTTTTACAAATATAAATTTTCTTTGGAGCTTTCTCTGTTGAAATTCATCACATTGCTTTGATATTTTTAATTGATAATGCGAAAAGAAATGTTTTAAATTCGTTTGACCAGTAACCTGGCTACCAATTAGTATAAGGCCCAAGATTTTGAAACTTGAGTTATTGTTTTCGAAATTGTGATTTTCTTGAAAAGCTTCGAAGAGATAATAGACGACATTTCAGAATAAAATTCCGGCAAAAGAGGCCACCATGGATAGAAATCTGTCCAACCGCAAGAGAGAAGTAGCAAGACTTCGACAGCAAGAAAAACGCCGAAGGCGATCGGATGAAAAACGCGAAATGGCAAGAAGAAACAATGCTGCTCGCCAACGAGAAGCTAGAGCTAAATTGACCCTTGAACGACGTTTGGAAATTCTACGGAATAATGCAGAGCTACACCAAGTAGCTAGAGAGAGGGTAAAAATATAGAAGTGATACCTAATACCTGCAAGATCAGATACATGCGAAATGAGACTAGGAAAACGTTTTCTCCCAGTACTATGGAAACTTCCTTAATTATCTATCATAATATTATTGATCGTATATTAACGGGCTTTGCACTAGTAATATATTATTCTTTCTTAACATGTGACGTATTTTGACACAAGGAGGCAATTCCTGCCCACAAATTGTTTCTCGATTGGAAGTGTGAGTTTGGTAATGTGTATTGCAGCTCTGTAAACTCCTTAACTGAAGATCACGACGACAGTGGAGGTGGGAGTGGCAGCAGCAGGCACAACACAGGCGTGCGCAGAATGCAGTATCCAGGACGAGGAGGGCTGGGACGGGCAGTACCCAGACGTAACCTCACTTTTGGGTTAGTCGAGTTGAGCGTGTGCCTCCTGGGTATGGAAGTGGTGTTTATCTCGACAGAGTGGATGTGTGTGGTGGTAGTTTAGGCGTGAATGTTTGTTGTTATCTCGAGACTGTGGATATGTAGGATGTTGAAATAGGTTATTGCTCTTGTGATACACCGTAAATAGTACTAGGGTAGGAGTAATATAAAGCTGTTAAAGAATAGGGTGAGGTCGAAGAGGCAGGAAAAACTCTAAATACGTCCTGTCCATATTCAAGCAGAAACATTTTGCATTTCTTTAGTTAGTATTTTACAGATATTGCAGCGCGTTGCACTATATGTTGGGAGAAGAAATTAAACATCGTTATAATAAATTTATTCAACGAACGGAGGGTAACAGGTTTTTCATACCTAGTTAAATGAGTTTCTCTAAAGCAATGTCGTCATTTTGCCATGAGCGATGGCAGCTACTGACACTTGGCGTGGTCAGTGTGCCCTAAACCCTGTGTGTAGAACTGCACTAATAAGCGCGGACTGATGTGACAAGCATATACTTTTAAATTTTACAGTATGGAGAGAACATCAAGGTTTTTCTTGATATAAGGCGCTGTTTTATGCGGACACCCTGAAGGTTATAGTGCTGACTTGTCATTGATCATGGGTGAGAGCACTAGGAACTATCTTTCTATGTTAAATCCGACTCTTCCAGGAAAATAGCCCCCTTCTGATTGAGATGAAATACCAGGGTATGCGTGCCGATAAATAGTTGATTATTTGTAGGTAAGTTATGAGTGAATGTACATAATGTTCTTTATCAGATACTTCAGTTGCAGTATATCCTCTGGTCAAGTGCAATTCTTATTGCCTACAAGGGCTTAGACGTCTAATGTACGACCTCTAGTCATATAATATACGCATAGTCTAATTTACTACCGAGTTTGATTCTGACAACCTGTCATACCCTTACTACTTGCGGCATTGGGGCTGGAGCACTTCCTGTCTACGCTGGTTGCATGCAAGCACACAAACTATTACGCACTCCAGTACTCAACGTCAAGACGTGGACAAAAGTGACGAAGAGAGTCAAAACCTTGGGCAACATAAATATATGTCGTACATCTATTTTTTGTGTTTGCCTTCTCCTGTTGGATGTATCCATTCCTTAAAAACACCATTACTAACATAGTATTGTACCATAATGTACAGTATGTCTTCACCATGCTGTGTTCAGAGCTGTAAGTACAAATAGTCGTATATCGAGCGAGTCGTAAGTCCTACGGTATGTGTACTGATCGTGAGTTTGCTGGTGGCAGGAGTGTGGGCAACGGACTGTTCCCCAGTTCACGGGGTGAGAGCATGGATCCCATCGCTGAACTTCTTTCCCAGCTCACCGGGGTCAGGAGAACCAATGTGAGTCTTCATTTAAGCTGACCATACCAAACAGTTTCCTGTATTTCTGGAAATATGAACGCGTTTTGAAACTGCACGTGATTAACAGTTGAACACATTTCACTCTGCATGACGAAGTTTTCTTGATGAATAAAAGTATCCGAGCACCAATAATGTACCTTCCACGATTTTAAAGCAGTGATCCAATATCTTGAGTCATGTGGAACCAAGAAATGAGTTGTAAATGGGGTCCTTGGATTTGGGGTAGGCTTCATCGCGGCAGCTGCAGCAACAGCAACAACAGTGGCACGCACACAGCAGTGACATTGAGAGGAGGGCTTCTAGACGAGTTGGAGGTCCTTCGTCTGGTGTGAGCAGCTCCATGCGTGGTGGAAGTGGCACGAGCTCCTCACAAGCCCCTGCTTCTGTCAACGGCAACTCAGCTGCTGCTGTTGCTGCCTCTGTCGCCAACGGCAACAGTGCTGCCGGTCCCACCACGTCCTCAGGTCAGTTGCTTCTACTAACAGTAACTCCATGTCAGTTGAGTGGTGCTTCCGTTACGTGAGTGTTGTGCAAGCTGATAATGCCAGTAACAGGCCTGGGTGTCGCATCAGTACCAGGTGTAATTTGGATGCAATTAGACTCGGGAATGCCTGTGACGGGTAACTATGCATTTCTCTTGTGTCTGTAAGAGAATTCTTAGGGCTTCAAGTTCCTCTGTATTCCATGTCTTACTGCAAGAACAATTGTTGCGTCGGTGTTTTCTCTTGTGTATTGCTTGGCTCGAATTTTCGAACTGATGCGCCTCAGTCATAACGAACGTGTTACCATACAGCCTGGAGCACGCAATATGTTACGTTTTATTATTAGGAGTTTAATTTATGAATTCAAACGCGAAATAGAATAGAATAGAATGAGGCTATAGGAACGAACCTTCTGGCCCATTCTTGGGTCGGATAATTACTTCGATAATTATTCGGTTGTTTACCCACGTCCCATGCTGTATTTCTAGCCGCGTCAACCATGTCGGCAGTGGGATGTGTGATGTTTCATTGTAAAGGCTTTAACTTAACCTATAGCATGGAATGTTTAATGTTTTACCATGAAGAGCTTAATTTATGACCTGCAGCATAGAAAGTGTTTTATTATGAAAGACTTAACTGACAACCAGCTCGGCATGTACGAACACTAACCATATATTTGGGTGGGTAGGTCTGTTGTACGGCAGCGTGGTGACAAGTGGCACTGCAACGGGCGCCAGCGTGGAGCAGGCTAGGGTGGTGGTGGAGGGAGCTAATGCTGCTGTCTCCCTTGCCAACGCTGCTGATGCTGGCGCTGCTGCTGGAGCAGGTGTTCAGTCTCAGTTCTTGCTGTCCAGGTGAGGACACTTCTCTTGTCTTTTACAAGACCATTTCTTCAAGTGGCTGTTGGTCAATTTCATCTATCTAACAATTTAGTTCAATAATCATATCTAATAATTTAATTCTAACTGTTCAATTGTGGAGAATACTTTTTTCTTTTTAGTCTGCGTAGCTCGCAACTGGCAGCGTGTATGACTGTCTTTGTTTCTAATGCCCTATTTTCAGCTTGTTTTGAGCGATGGTTATCATGCTGAGGTGCTAAAACTTTGCTCATTGTAGTGCCACGTGACCTAAATCTTCAGAGTTCCCCTATGATCATCGCTGTAGTTCAGTGCAAACAGTAGTTTCTTCTGGTATGCAAGAACAATCTTTCCCCCTTTGCTTCTATTGTATAGATCCGGTGTTAGTTCGAGCTATTTTGTTCTACCGTGTATACCCGAGCAAAAATATCAAGTGACCCACCACTAAGAGATTGAAACATTGCTGGGCACGTGAAGAAAGCTCCAAATACGGGGATGTGGAAGGTTCGATGTATTTTCTTCAAGAGTTCGTACAAGCGGGGGTCTTTCAGAGCTGCCTCCCTATCCCTGCTCCAGGTGTGAGTCTCAGTTGTGTAAGCAGGAAACCTTGTTTTCTTTTGCTTATACAGGGTGTCTCAAAAAATATACTCACTCTTTAACCGTTGCTAACATGCTGTCTTCTTTGTGTTGCAGGTGTGAGGTTCGAACCTTTGCGAACATGATTAAATGTGATTAAAGAATCATGTTCGCAAAGGTTCGAACCTCACACCTGCAACACAAAGAAGACAGCATGTTAGCAACGGTTAAAGGGTGAGTACATTTTTTGAGACACCCTGTATTTCTATGTGTTGTGTTGACAGACGAAACGTATAAACTATCTTATCTTGTTTCAGTGTATTCATAGTATTTTCTTTTTCTTGTTTTGCAACTACTATTGTTAATTGATTTTTGTCATGACCTCTGAATATCATTTCCCTAAATCTGTGTGTGTTGAACCTCACAGGCTGCCATGACTCGAAATTTTAAACATCTATCTTTGTGTGAAATGCTTTGGCAGGCTAGGACGTCACAACCAAGACTGGGCTCATGAAGTAATAGGAATTTCGTTAGAATTCTCTGTTGAATAAAAATGCACTACTGGATTTTCATATTTAACTTAGAGACGTTCTTCGTTATGTTGAGGTATTATTTTGGTTGGGAAGAATACTTGGTTCTTACAGCGTGTGTTCTGTAGAGGTAACAATTAGAGATATTCTGTACTGGATTCCCTACCTCACCACCATAGCCAGATTTACTATGTCGCTGGGACCTCTCGCAATCAGAAAAGCTAGTACTTTCTGAAAATAACTGCGTAAACCGAGTTACCCAGTTTTGAAGAAGAATTATTCTATGCTTCTTGGGATGAAAAGCTAGAAATGAACTGTTTTTTTTTCTTCTTCGAACGACGTCTTCGTTAACGCGTGCATGTTGACAGGTTGACGGAGGCAGAAGGTGAGCGCGAGTCAGCAGAGATGAGCGAAGAGAGGTGTTCATTCGCTCGTGAGTTGATGCTGTCGATGTTGTCAGTCCAGCCTGCAGCTCCAACTCCCTCTCCTCGGCCCGCTGAGCCCAGCAACTCATCTTCTACAGAAAATGACACCACAGACGTCGTCACTCCGAACTCCGGTGATGCCAAGGTCTCTACACCTCCCAGCGAAGAGACTGTTACTGTCGATGCTGCGACCCAAACGTCATCGGCGCCCGTACCGACCTATTTGCCTTCTAAGCCCAGCGTACACTGTCCCTCACAACAAGCACCTCCACAGCAACAGCAACAACAGTTGTATAAAGGTGCCAGGCCCGCCAAAATAGGCCCTGGCAGCCGCACCTCGCACCCTACAGGCGCCATCACGAAGGCATCGAGTGGTTCTGTCAACTATAGCTCCCTTGGGAACCGCAGCCCAGGCCTCACAGGGGGCGGGAGGGCACAACATGCTGTGGGCAATGGTGGCAGTGGTGGAAGCACAGTTGGCGTGAGTGGGGGTGGTGGAGGAGGAGGGCAGCTCGGGAACAGCCTAGATGGAGGAGTGTCTGGACCAGGCCAGTCTCGTCGCAAGATGGTGCGAGGCAGCGTAGAGTCTCGTGCCAATGAGCCACCTCCACCTCACTAGTGGTACATCACAGAGTTCTAGTCATGTCTCTAACGTTACGCTCACCATGCTTGCTGCTTCTTCAACTTCACGCTCTACCGTCTCTCTTCTTCCTCTATATTGATCCAATACTTTCTCTGTTTTTTCATAATCTTAAATGCGTCGTTTTCTCTCTTCTTTCTTATTGAATTTTTCAGAAATTGTGCTTCGGGTGTTCTGCGTTCTATTCCGTCTTTAACATTTTCTTCCATTGCCCCGTGTTTTAATTTAATAGTTGTGAAATTTTGAAGCGAGCTTCATACATTTGGTCCAATTATAGTAGATTTAAATCGACGGCACGATTGTGCAATTCAGTATAAATCCCAAATAGTATAAACTTCGGTCGTATTTCAGATTGCTCTTTAAAATAGTTTTGAGACATTTTTAAGGATAACTTCATATTTTCTCATTGAAATGTCTTATTCATTTAAAGGCAATAATTTTGGAAAACGTTTTGATTTCGGTTAATTTTTTTTACTGCAGTTAATACAGTTTCGATGCAAGGTCGGGTATGCGAAAGGGATTTCCTAAATCCTTTCCCTTCCGACTTTTGCATGTTAACTTTTTGCTAGTCTATTCATTGCAAAACGATTGCAATGCTTTATATGGAGAAAGGGATTAAATAATTCTTGTGTGTTACATTCAATGCTGAAACGCTAACAGAGTCTACGAGGAAGCGCTGCATGTGTCACAGGGATCGCGAGTTAGGAGCAAGAGTGATGCTTAGGATTATTGTTAGGGGGAGGATTGTTGAAATTGTTTAGAGGTATAAGCATTACACATTTCACGCGTCTCAAAACAAGTGTTGTGTAAATGAGCAGATGTGAAGTACGAGCTCGTAAGAGGTACTGGAGTGTACGAAACCCAGCTAAGCTGAGGTAATCATTGGGAGAGGTTTTTCTCATGGTTGGAGAGATGGCTTGAAAATGCATGCCGTTAATCCGGGTAGTTTCTCACTTAATGAGGGATGGCCGGCCATGCGAATGTGGATTTCTCCAGAAGCAGGGTCATCACAGTCCTGTCGTCCTCTCTAGAAATTTCCTCAAGCCTGCACTCTAAAAAACAGCGCACGTTTCTAGTATTTCTGAGCGAGAGCTTGTTTCGAGCAAGTAGCTGAAGTAAATATAATGTTACTAAGAGAAAGAAAGAGAGAACTAGCGTGGCGACTTTCCGTGGACTCGCTGCTGAATGTGAAAATGAATTGACTGTGAAGGCAATTGCTGGCTGGGATATCAAAACTTGGGTGATCATGACAGTAAAACATTCTAAACCTGAAATGTTATTGGAGCAGCAAAAAAACGAGAAAATGACAAACGAAAGTACTCGTAACTAACTCGTCTAACCTCAATTGGTACCATGGGCGTTTTTTAAAAGGAGAGAAGACCACAACATGACAAAAGTAAACCATGAGTTTATGTACAGTTGCATGTCATCAACTGACGTTGTCATGGTGGTAATCTGGTTGCTGCTGGAACTGGACAGTCCTGCTTGGATCTGGTAAGCTTTAGATCTTCTGGACTGCCCTTGAACAAAAACGATTGTCCAACACACGTAGTTGACTGGAAATTGCTACTAACATGGAGCGTGGATGCTGTATTTGCTAACGACGCTTTTTCTCCTTAAAATGTGTTTGAGTTGATGCATTGTCTGAAAGCTACACCGTCTTGAGTTAATCTTGTTATAGCGATCTACTATTCACTCTTTTCCTAACTTTTGCGTTGTGGGTTTCTAAGATATTCAACCCACTTGTTCTTGTGCACGCTCTAAATAATGCCACATATTTTGTAAAGAAAGTAATATCGTAGTCAGGAGCACTGGAATATTTAATTTTCTAGTACGAATTATTTAATGCACCATCAAATATATAGAGAATAGGTACGAGCACTGTCCATGCTGCGGTGCTGGCCGTACAGCTAAGTCCCTCGCAGTACTAGGGCTGTTATCACGTCATAGTCCTGCTGCTTTCTCCAATGTGCGATTTTGTCTACATTTCTGTGACGACACTGATGAATGATACAGAAATGTAGAAAAAGTTCATGATGCAGTGTAGCTTATCTTCAAGTTTTTATTTTATGTAGGTAGGTTAGTGTTCTATTGAACTCGCATACTTGAATTTTACTCCATGTTTGAACACCTTCTCTGTAGCTTAGCTAGCACTGGCTCTAGCTCGTTGGTATTACGTCTTGCAATTTGTATAGTGGCGCTGCTGTTTTTGAGCAGCCTCTTCTGTGACGCAAAATAGAACTCTTTTGGTACGCAGAACGTTAAGATCGTAATTACTTCACTCTATTCGTTGGGTGTTGTTCTAACGCTTAATTTTTGTAGGTTTGTTAGCATTTTTACAACACTTTAAATAGGTCCGTTACTTGCTGTCTTCGTTGGTCTGGCGTGTTTCATGGATTAGTTTGCAGTGTTACAGTACATGGTTCTCAACACCACTCTGTATAATAGCAGTGCATCATCACGTTCAAATAGGAAACGTGGTCGGATCTACAGTACCGTAGCTTTGTTGAAGATGCTACAACACTCATGTTGTATCATTTGACTATTTATGACACTTTTAGTGGACGTTTGATATAACGCTCTCCTGCCATGAAGTTTCCATGTTTCAGATGTGTCCAGCTTCATGTGTGGGCTCATGAAAGTCAACTGAACAATTTTACAGCTATCTTGGTGTATCGGTCAATCATGTTTATCTAAAGCACTCGAAGTAAAAATGAGTACAACGTAAGAATTGAAAAATTTGTCTATCAATTTTTTGAGGATAAAGAACTGGGATTTGAGAACCCTATCACTTGTGACGTCGGATCAGGTCTGATCTCATCAAGGTGCCTCCGGATAAGCAAGAAAACAGTGGTTGATGATCCAACTCCCACAAATGTTGTATTTAAGTTATGATCTACTTTGTAATTATTGGAGAAGGCTCGTTACTACATAAGCTATTTGCTGCTATGAATTAATTGGCATTAGGTCCGAAAGCCCGAGACGTGTGTATTAAAATGTACCATATCACACCGTGCAGCCAGGCGCTTCATGGACAGCTCTTAAACATTGATGAATATGATCATTATGAATGTGGGTTATGACCCTCGAGTCTCTGTGATTGAAATTATTTAAATGTTTAACTTGAATTAATATAATGGAAGATTATCTAGGAAACTATTTATGCCTAAAGATTATATGTAACATCCGATATTTCTGACACTTCAAATGCGAGTTGAACTTTTTTGTTGTTTATTCATTGAACATTGATTGAGAAAATATCAAGTTCAGGCATCCTCAATTTGAGGTGAAATACTTTAAGTGCCGAGTAATGTTGTATCAGCCAAGTGAAGTTCGCGAATTGATGTATTGCGGTTAGCTCTGTTTGCATAATTTGTTACATTGGTTGTTTTGAGTATCATCTGCTCACAGAGTAATTCACCAAAGTAAAATGTGATGTTGTATTCGGTATCCTTCATTGCATGAATTGTCTAGGGTTTAGTTTGCTTCAAAAGTTTGAAGAGTTGTTGAATGGCACCGTGTTATGTGCTTGGTGTTGGTTGCTTCACTATAAAATGAGTCGATAGAAGTGTGTGGCTTCTATCAACACTTTTGAACAAGTGGTGCTGTCGTGTGCTAAATTAACGCTTCACTCCTTCAAGTATTCCCAGTCACAGTAAATGAGGCTCTCATCTTTAGGTCAGGATGTAATTATGCATCGGTACTGGTTGCACAAATTCGTCCCGTTACGGTCACTAATTTCTGTAACGCCACACTGCAACGGTTTAGTGCTGGCAACCGTGTTTGCGTGTGTAGAGCGAGATCACGCTCAGACTACCTTACTTGGAGCCTGGTTTTCACTGGAGGGCGAGCACATCGCAAAAATCGTAGCACTTCAAACTTGACTCGTGTTCCCTTTCTGGCTTGTAATAATCTTGAATTATGGCTCGTGTTGTCAAGGTGTTCAGAAACTGTCTACTAAGGTCTCATCAAATTGAAAATTCAAACTTTTTGTTTTGCCACAGTAAAAAAGCAAATTTCAGCTCCTGATGAACGTTAAGTCTAATGAAACTCGCTAATAAATATTTACTGATGTACGTTACAAATTATTAAGAACGAGAAATTCTGTAATATAATCATGATTATTTTGACGTACAAGGTTCCAAAGATGGAAAACGTAGAAAAAGAGTATCTCTTCTGAAGGAAAAATGAGGAAATATTGTGCAAGTTAATACAATCTTGAGTGTTCTTGTGTGGTTGCAAGACCTTCAATACTGCCCTGCTAGTGAAAAGTTGTGCTTGAGAACCAAATCACACTGCAGACTCGTAGCATCAGGCGGTCGAAAACGCCGTCTGTGGTGCCGGCAAGATTGAAGGCTACCTCTGCATAATTTCGTTCTAAAGAAATTTCTAACCGAAATAAAAGGAGCATCTGCGTAAAAGAAAAATTAAGTTTAAACCCATTGCGTAAACTTTGTTTTGTCGCAAATATTGCTGGAATTAACTCCAAACTAACTCCTGCTCTCCCAAGTTCATCAATTTCTTAGCAATATTAATTCCAGGGTCATTTACTTGCATGGTGATTCTTTGATGAAAATAGTGCACTTGAAAAGATGTAGACTAAGGTACAGTGAAACAATATAAACTGACATTTATCTTCATTTATATTTCCAGTAATGTGGTTGCGTGCGAGTTCCGTGTGTTGATACGTTGCTTAATGATCAGGGACTTCATTCTTTCATCTTGACTAGAATTGTTACCAATTAAAATCAAATTCCGCGTACAGAAAGAGTTTTTATAAGCCATTCTTGTTTTCTTGAAGCGAATAGGTAGCATTGATACAAGCAGTTTTTAGCTAGGCAGGGAGTGAGTCGCGTTAACATTACCAACGTAATTGTGTAGGCTCTGTCCATGCCCTTGAGGCTACACCGACGTTTAAGGAACGTACTATATTCAGGGTACAGGGTCGTGCTTAGTTATCTTTGTATATGCTGTAATTTGTGAGCCTTCGCGCGGGTGTTTGATACAATTACGTGTAGTGTTGACTATCCTCTCCATGTTTGTTATATATTACTCTGTAGTTGTTCTTTTTGTGTAAGCTTCTCTAACCAAAAATTCTTGCGAGTGTCCTAGCATTTTCTGTGAAAATGTTCGGTTTAGCTTGGCCGTGCAGATTGATCAATTCGTTTGAGATTGTACCATTCATTTTCTCGGGGATGATTTTGTTGGTAGCGACACGAGTTAGGAGGTGGTGTTGACCGTCTGTACAGTTGCCAGATTATTTCATACACGAGTGTGTTCTCCCTAGAGTGACCGCTGCACTAGCAACAATCAGTGGATTCTGCGTTGCGAAATCTGTTGGCACTGAAGCAGGTGATGGTAGAAGCAGATTGCCACAATTCGTTTTACATGCATCAGTTACACTTCAGTAATATGTATTTTCTTCGCATTTTTGAAGCATATTTTCGTGGTAGTCGTCATAACAATGAACAATGTTTTGATTAATTTTCATATTTTTGAAGTAAATTTCTTGGTGAGGCAGCGAGCACTTATCTCGTTTCCCTGTACCACACGAATTGCTTCAATAACGGAAAGACAATCTGTCAGATGAAGCAAAACATAATAAATTCTTTATACTTGTGCTCCATTGTTATGGAATAATAATTCTTCCTCCATACTCCTAGAGATGCTAGTTTCCACAATACCGCCGTTTCCTATACTTATGATCCACCGACCTAGAAGTTAGCCGTATATTATGGCCGAAGTTCAGCGTTTTGTGGCACTAAATGGACTTGACTTGATATTTTAGCAGGTGATTATGACTGGAATTGTCGTTTGGTCTTCAAATAACAGCGGTTACGGTCCAATTGTGAATAAAAAATTACCAAATTCGTTGGTGATTCTCAAGGGGTTTTGTCTCATCCTTTAATGCTTTGAAAGTACTGCTTATGAGTCTGTGTGATTATGCATATGTTACTGGGGAAACAGCGTTATTTATTATTGCGTAATCATTTTGCATGGCCTGTTGATGTATCTGACTTCTGGCTGTCTTACACGTCAACCTTGAATTTGGTAAATGTTCGCTCGCAAACCACCGCTAAGCAAATTTCCTCATTTAATACAAATTTAGCGGAATTTGTCCATTCACCCAGCGATTTGGGTCCATTTAGGAAACTAATTAATTGAAAAGTTGGAGCAAAAGGAGAGTTGCGGTTTAAGTTTAGTTTCGTGTCGACCACTTAATGCTGAAGTACATGTGTAGGTCTGAGACAAAGACTGTCGTAGGAATGATAGAAGCGTGGACGCATAAAGGTAGCGATGATTTGGAGAATTTCATAACGTGATCATTTGAATCTAGTTCGGTGGCCACTGCTTGTCAGCATCTGACTGTCTCAATACTCGTAACTTGACTCCCAAGCGCCGTCGAAACTTCAAGATAATAATTATAAAGCCTTGTGTAATCTTGGATAAACGCCGTTCGCGTAAGCTCATGTTCTTGTTCGTTAGTAAATGTACAATTAGTTCACGTGTAAAGAATATACCCGCGCTTGCGAGATGGTGTCTATAACTTCGAAGTCAGAGTTACTGATGTTTTATAACGAGTGTTAAGCTTGCTTGCCTCACGTGTGACCCGTTACTGACTCCTTCTGAGACTAGATGTTAATAACAGAAGCAATTAAGCACTTACTAGGTCGGCTGAATAGGATTATACTTCAATGTATTATAGAGACGTGCTTCTTGAGCTGAGGTTAGGTTCTGAGGGGGTTGCTGGAACGAAGTGTGTTTGTGTGTATCCTCGTCAGCTGACCTCACGACTTGCATGGTGACAGAAATGGAAGGGTGCACACCTTGAACTTCGTGTAGACCACTGTAGTTGAAATATGTCATGCAAATTCACTGGTACTTGAAGTGTAAACCCACATTAAACCTAAATTACGTTAGATCCTTATGTAATCATATTTCTATTAATTAAACAATGCTTGTGTTCGGTTGGTAGTTCTTCTCAATGCACGTCCACTTGTGTGCTATACCAGCAGATCCCTCACCTAAGACGGTAACTAGACCAGGTCTTAATATCCCCCAAAACTTATGGTCTCATACGCCTAGCCTTGGAACGTTTTTCTCGTCCCACTGACTGGTTGTATAGGGGTCAAGATGCGTGTCAGGCGCAAAGTTTGATGCATCAAATCCTGCTAAATTTGAAGGTAAACATGGCCTCGTGGTAAATACTGTCAAACCGTTGGATATCGACCGCTCTATTCGCCACCTGAACTGAATGATAGACTTCTCGAGGAAATTAAAGGTAGAGTCGCTATGCTGTTGCTAGATTTCCAAGTTTATGTAAACATGGTAGCAATTCTCACCTTGACTTTAAATATTTTTTCCGTTGTATTCAGGCTCATGCAGTAGGTGATGTTTTACTGTTTTGTGTAGAAGCATGTGTATTCTGACAACTGCAGCTCACGTGTCACCGCTCTAATTACGTAATTATATATCAGTGCTGGGTATTGGCGCTTGCGCTCTGTATTCCGAATTTCTGGTGCAATATATAACTGCACTCAGTGTATTGTGAAGCTAGTAACTCGCTGCTAATCCTGCTTCTATATGCGTTAAATAGGCTGGGCAGCGCTGGATTCGCGGTTTTTTCTGATCATAATCGACGTGAGGAGGAAACCTCACCCCGTATTACTTCAGAAAATTCCACAAGCTTTAGAAGACCATTTGTGCCTCACTTAAAATTCCAATCACGATTGTCATTTGCTTCGCATGTTAAAAAGGACGCATAACTTCGATGAGAAAAGTTGACTTACTCCAAACGGAAAATTGTCTTTTCTTGTGTCTTCATTAGGATATGTTTATGCGTGCATTACAAGGTTTTTGAATCCTGATAGAATCCCAGAAAGTTTCTTAATTTGATTATTTGTGCTCGCTGAAAGAAACAAAATTATAAGAGCTGGGAAATTCAATCAATGCTGCATTATTTCGAATGCAGAGGTAAACTTAAATTGCATATATATTCATGGCTGAATAATGCGAGTGAATCTTAACTTTCGATTGCTACAGTTTCCTCCCTTCTCTCTTCATAGTTTCAGTAGTTCATTTTTTATATTTAAGCGTAGCTTTGTCCGTGCAACCTGCTAATTAAAAGTACAGTTCTTGTGTGCATAAATTTTGGTGTTCGTTTGTTTACAAATTGCTCGTGGTTTTGAAGCTTGGCCAGAAACTGCAACACTATTTCCCCGCACGTGTGGGAATCTCGTGGCTGCGAGGAAGGATCGATTTATAGATCTGCGTTACTGGTCATTTAGCATCTTCTTTAAATTACACCTGCACTTCAGTTAGTGCAACAACTTCTTTATGAAGACCTCAGAACTCATTGGTGCACTTTCTCTAGTAGGTAGTTACTCGAAGACTTGAACGATCGAAACGGCCACGGCTCCCTCTAGCCTCTGATTATATTAACCTTTAGCTGTGCTGTTATATAGTTTTCGAGTGTTAGTTGTTGCCGGACACGCTGCCCTGGCCCATTCTCTTGTTGTTCGGTAATACGGTGTGTATATTGCTAGTGTACATAGCGAAGTGACAGAGTGTGTCTCTGTATAATGTTCGAATCCTCCAGTAAATGCTAAACATGCGTGGCGTTTCGTTCGCCTTCCTTCCATGTTAAGTGTGTGTGTCGAAACCTGATTTGAGGAATTGAATTGTGATAGAAGTCTTTTACAAGGGGCTCCAAAACTCGCTGAGTGATTTAAATTTTTACTAACTTCCTTGATTTTGCGAATTAATGCGTAAAATTGTAATAATATCTAATGGACTCGAAGAATAATATGAACTCGTTGACGGATGGGGTATCAGCGTGCGTGCGGCGCTGAAACTTGGTGGACTTACCCTAAGTGTTATGTGAAATGTGGCTACCAGTGATAACACCATGGTGAAAACTCGGATACTCCTATTTCCTCAGCACGACTAAAAATCAGACTGCCTCTTGATGCTGTGCATTACTTCCGAGATCGCTCCTATTGTTGCTGTGGTGGTTAAATCAGTTATACATATAATATGAACTCAACAATTTTTGTCACACGGTTTCATTGTGTGTGTGAAAACTGATATTTTAAAAATTGCAGTAATTTTGTGACGTCCTAAAATGCATTGGTTTTGTATGGCTGAATAATACAAGTTTAAAAATCCTAAGTTGTGCAGATATGAAAGTAAGCAGGAAGCTTCAGATGGCACGGAGGTGTCTTGCAGATGTTAATTTATGTAAATCAAGCCTCTATCACAAAAGTAATCAATCGAAACAAATAAAATGGAAGATTGTACGATTTCTAATCTAGTCTTCACAATGCCCTATGTTAAATGCGTAAGGTGTTAGATTAGCTTTGGTGGCAGTACCATATGTAGATAAGTGAAATTCCATCCATACCGTCAGTATTACGGATGCATGTACCATATCTAGTTGTACCACTCAAATTTGCCTGCAAATTTTGTAAAAGTAAAGAGTGCAGTTCGAAATATGTACGCGTACATGGTGAGAAAAATTTAGTACATCGTATATTCGTTTATGCAGGATTCTTGTGGATATTCATTAAGTATTTAAAATGCAAAACTTCAGTGTTCATCAACGCTCCAAGTAAACGTGGCTTTGTGAACACGACTATTGCTAATTTTCTCAACCACCGTGTTCTCAGCAAACAAAATAACCCCAACTCGCTGTAAACGTAAAAGCTGGTAGTGGGACCTAGAGCTCCCGTCAGTCGCCAAAGAATTAATACATTATTGTTAATTCTAATATTTCTTACTTGATGTTTTCTACTTCTCTACTCAATCTGACCCCGTACTGCAGCTTTATACGGGTAAGTTCTCTGGAGCTGTCACGGTCTATTTATACCTGACCATTAATACTGTCACGGTCTATTTGTACCTGACCATTAACAGTTAGAAAGAACATGTCCAGCAGCTGTTACACTGGACGCTTAGCGTGAGCCACACCTCAACCACGCTCATCGGCACGGCTGTAAGAGCCTCTACTTCTAAATGCAGCGCAAAGGACGGGGATCCCGCTTAAAGCATCATTACTTCTCTAAAGACCTTATCGATAAGCACCGTCGCTATTCATAAGATGTTAGCATTAAGAATTTAAAACCCAATGTATATATACTGTATACTATGCTGAAAATAAAAAAGTTCATTTATAGCGGCTCATGTGTAGAAGCTTTCCATCGCCCATCACTTCAGAGGGACAAACAAACAAACAATCTTTATTTCCAATCAAGTACACAGTACATAGACATTTAGTACATTGGTTTTTCAAATTCTTAAGGTTAACATTCTTAGAGTAAGGATGATGGTGAGCTCCATGCGACGATCCTGGGATGTGTCCATGGGCGATGAGTTGAGGTCTTACCGATAAGTGCGAGCTCACGGCGTGAAACGAGAAATAGCTCGTATCATTGCCGGGTTTCGAACCCGCACGCAGTCTTTCTGCACAAGCAGAGACCCGATACAGAACACGGGCCGCACACCACTCGACTACGGTGGCTGCTACAAGTCCGTCTATCTTCCCTCTCGAAAAGTGCAGTATTTTCAAGGTCCGCTATGACATATAGGATTGCACATAAGTAACACTCATTTAGAAAATTATCAACGAAAAACTATGAGAGGTAAGGAGATTAGGATAATTGTAAACAATAGATAAAAATCTTTAACATGATAAAGGATAGATCTTATAAGGACGATTTTAATTTTATTTTCTGTTATTAATCATGTACTTCACTGCTAATGTCGCATTTCGAATAACACTTCAACTTTATGGTAATAAGATGGAGAATAAAACCTAAGCACCTATATTTCTCTGAAAAATCACTTCCTGATGATGCAATACTCGATTTTTATTTCTAGATCAGATCAAGTGCCACATTTTAAGTTTTATGGCAAATAAATCGGTAATTATTTTTTATTTATTCGTATTCAATTAGAAGTATCATTGTAGTCTTTATTATCCAACAGTGAAATTACTTTGTATTAAGTCTTATCCAGACGTAGGTGTGCAATTAGATGGGGTACTATAGACAAACTGCACAGGTTCATTTTCATACATTTTAGTGAGATCTTCCAAAATGACACATACGTTCACTAATTTATGTAAGAAATACGTGAGAAAAAATATATATTTTTAAAGAAGTGGTATTCATTTTAAGTAAATTCTTGCACCACTGAGGTCAACTTCCGGTGTATCTAGCTATTAGAGAGGAAGAAACAGCCGAAAGAAAATTATTCCCGGTTTCTCGTGCGCTAGAGAAGCTGTGTTGACATCAGTCTCTGTAGAATGGCTGACGTTCAAAAGGTGAAAACATACGTTCATTTTTAATATTTCCGCAACAGCTAATAATATTATGGTTTGATTGTGCAGAAAAAAAAACTGGATGACACCGATCAAGTGAAAATGGAGTTAATAACTTGGCCAACTACCGTCCTGGCGTGTGGCCGAAGTTGGAACGCGTTACAGAACATGCACGTGTCAAGCATGTGAATGTTTTAACGACTGTATTCAGCCTTACCGCTACATCATTTCACTGTGTTTCAGTTCTGACGGAGTACAATTTAACATTTTCTGGTCTGTTAGTTTAAAGCGATCTCATTAAAATGTAACCTTTTTGACCTACACGATGGCGAGAGAAATTTACCGTGGCCTCACGTAACTTCATTGCTAGAAAACTTGTGTTACGGAGTAAATATGCGTGTTTAATGTTACATGAAGCCTGTTCTAAAACTGTTGAAATGTATAAAGTTAATTCTATTGTCTCACGTTTCATAAATATATGAGACATGATATATATATATATATACATATATATATATATCTATATAACGATTATAATATATAAAAATTTTAGTTTTAAGTTACAATTTGAATATCCATATCTATATGAGAATAAATATTTATTTTTGTAACACCTTTATACCTGCATTGGAGCTTCAGGAAAGAATCTCATTTCCTCCATTACTGCTGTGGTTTATCTTTTTATTGATCTTAATAAATTACAAAGGACTTTTTATCAAATTACTGCTCATTTATTTTATTTTATTTTAGTAGAGTTTAAAGTATATGAGTTTATTTAAATTGTTTGTCATAGAAAATTCTGCTCTGCCATGCTAAACATTAATAAAGAACCTTTTGTTGAAGTCAAGTTGCCTCAAAATGTTTGATAATTCCTGCCTAAGAAGTCAGGCATAAGGAAAGTGTTGAAAGAAATGCCTGTAAATTAGTTATAATTAAGATAATAATTGTCCAGTTGTTAGTATTGGTTTGCCCTAGCAACTTTATAAGGAATTACGACTACTTCATCAGTCAATAAAGATCCAAGTAGCAGTTTGTAGCTTATCAATGCCTGCTAGTAATATTCCCAGATCAAATGCCTGAATTTTTCTATCATTTAGTTGCCTGTTTCATGGTGCAATTGGATATACTTAAAATGAATATTTAAGATCAAATACAAAAATAAAGTATGATTTTATAACTGGTTCTATTTCAGAATCTAGTATTGGTCATGTAAAGCTGGTGTTGTATATCAATCCTGGAATGCCTGTTTCTGGTGGTTATTCTTGTCAAGTATTTTAACAAATCCTATAAACATGTCATGTTCTGAAGCTTTGGAAGTCACTAACCTGAGTGAGCTGGATGAACTTTTGTCAAGACAGAGCTACATTTTAGGTCACCAGCCGTGTGCTGCGGATGTTATGCTGTCCAAGTCTCTGTCTGCTTGTTCCAAGTGCATCAAGCTGGAGAAGCACATCAATGTTTATAGATGGTTCAATCATTTAGCCAGTTTTTCAGCAGCTGAAGTCAATTCCTTTGCTCCTCTAAATAGCAGTAGTTTATTATCTATTAAAGGTGTTACTCTAGTTAAGAATCTTCATACAAGCCCATCTGTAGAAAAGAAAGCAATGGTGCAGAAGAAAGAAAATAAGCATGATGCTGAGGTGAGGCTTAACACTATGCTGCAAGCATCCTTCTATTGTCAGCTTATTTGTTTTGTTGTTCTCCAGCTTGTGTTGATCCTACCAGCAATTTTTTTGTTTTTAGTTATTGCACTTGGTTTTTAGTGTTATTACTCAACTATTCAGAGCATATCTTTAACACTGTATAATACTGTATGAACCTACTTTGAATTACTTGCATGTGTCATCTATATTGTCCAATAAAAGTGTGTACCTTTTTTATTTCCCTTATGTGTAACTCCACTGCTATCATTTATTTTACATTAAAAGTTTTATTACAAATTGGTTTTCATTTAGAGACAATGAAGGAATTCCATTGGGAGATATCTCTCATGAGCAATAATTTTTCCACAAGTCTAAGTAATTAATAGTTCTATTGGGTTGTGGATTATTAATGAATGGAATAAGGCTACAAGTAAAGTCAAAAGAATGTACAACTGTGCATAATGTTAGATCTGCACATATAGCTTCAAAACAGAGCCATACTTTACTTGGATTTACCTCAACCCAGCAGTCAAGAAGATGGTTTGCTAGTCCACAAGTTAGATACTCTTCTATAAAAAAATTTGATAAATGCATGTTGTGGGGTGCTAACATTCTAAATGGAGATGAATGCTCTGCTAATATTAATTATGTATATACCCACTCATTACATATTGCTCATTTTTTGGATAGGGCAGCTGTAAACTTCTTGATTGAACTTTGTTGTTAATATTTGCTGTTATAATTTATAGTTTTTGAACATTTGTTGCTCTTTAGTGTCTTTACTAAGTTCTTACCCATTTTTGCAAGGATAATATTGTGACTCATTTTGCATTGGAGCTATCCAGGCCATTTCTTGTGCACTTGAATTGAGTTGTATGTATTTGTCAAGTTTTACTTCAACCTCATGAGTGATTTTAGTCTCATCTTGTTTGTTCTGAAATGCAAACTAATGTATTGCAGACCAAAGGCAAGTGCAATGGAGGCAGCTCACTGAAGGAACAAAGTCCACCTCCAGAGTTCATTGAATCAAGGCAGAAGCTCTGGGATGAACTAAAGAAGAAGCAAGATGAGTTGATTGCCTCAAAGGTTCCAGAACCCATCAAGGTTAGTGTGTTTATCAGCTGCTGAGGCAGTTGGAGACCTAAGATCATGAAGCTGCTAGCTCTGGTGCACTTGTGATGGTACTTATCAAATTATTTGGTATTTGCCTGCTCAGCTATGTGAACTCGTGTGGCAAAATTAGTTATAAGTAAGAGTGCAGTTGCACTTTGCTATTAGAGCTACTTGCTTAATGGTGCTTTTAAAACTATGCCCAGTGCTCAACTTGTGTATTCTCTGCACTGAATATCTATTTAAAGGTAAACATTGTGTAAATTTCCCTTTTGTTAATTGTTTCATCATTAATAGTTGTATGTACTTGATATAAATTAGTGAATAGTATATAGTTTTACTTGTGAGCACTCACAACCTACAAAAAACTAAATTCGTTTACTGTTGTTTGTCATTTAATGGTGAGAGTCTGCTCCAATTACACCGTCATTTTGAAGTGTTCTGTACTAGTGAGTGTTCATCTAGTATGTTGGTACATTTTATAGATCCTAATACCTGTTAGTAGATAAAGGCTGGATATGTACAAAAGGCTTTGATCATCCTCATTAAATCATTGCTACAAATATTGTCCAACTACTAAATTATAGATTACAGAATATTGGGTATGTATCCTGTAATTTTGAGCTTATGCAATACTGGAAATATGCTCGTCAGATATGAGCCTGTACTAATGACATGTGTGAAATTAAGCATTTTCATTTGCTTAGTTGAAACAGATGTGTTCAAATTTATTCCATAATCATGGAATAATCACCCAGCTGTTCGTCCTATCTGAGAACCATGTTAGACATTTTTTGCTGTCCATTTCATAACATTGTAAATGTAAGTACAGAAATAAAATTATTTGAAATGTTTGTATAAATGATGAAAGAAGTAAAAGAAGTGCTACTAGATGCAGTTCTTATTTTTAAAGTGTGTATTTTAGTTGGAAAAGCAATTCATATGGTCTTCCAAAATATTTTTCCACAGAGGTGAAAGCTTTGCAATAAATTCTATCACTACTTCTTATGAATTTGTGAAAATATTAGTGAAATCCATACAACCCACATTGACTGCAAAGCTGGAAATTTTATTAGCATGCTCTGCCATCATAAAATCTGTACTTGTGTGATGCTTGTTACAAGTCATTAACATGTAATCTTCAGGTGTACTTTTGAGACATTGGTAATGAGAAGTGGATACATTGCATTTGTGAATTGCCTAGCAACTGATTTTAGTTCATCCTAAGAACAGCATGTTGAGTATATGGTCAGATATTCTTTTGAAGAAACTATTCATTAGGAATCGTCAGCCAAGAATGAAGCAATTACTGCTAATTTCTATGCAATTGATTTTCTTGTGTAGAAATTGGTGTGGGCCAAATACAACCATGTTTTTACAACTTGTATGCCACTGTTTGCTAGCATGATAATGCTCATCCTCATACTGCTTAATCACCAAAAAATTTTATGAAAGAGCTATGTTGGAGACAACTCTACATTCATGATATTCTTTTGATGTTGGAGAAATGTAGAATGAAGCAATATATTGCCTGTTTAGGGTACTACAAAATCATTTAGAATCTTTATTACCATTTTGAACATGACTTTGTGAAATCTTTTCAATATAAATTGTTCATTGATTAAGTTCTGAACTTTTTTATGGATTGAAAATGTTGTGAATCTTTACTCATAAAGTATTACTGCAGGTTGCTGTGTACAATTTCAGGAAGTTGTCATGCTCTCTATAAAATAAGTTTGACACTCGTGCAGGTCACGCTTCCTGATGGCAGTGTGCGTGAAGGGTCGTCCTGGCGCACCACCCCCTACGATATTGCTAAGGGCATCAGCCAGGGGCTTGCTGAGGCTGTTATGGTAGCCAAGGTTGATGAGGAGGTCTGGGACTTGGACAGGCCTCTCACACGCGACTGTGATCTCAGGCTGCTTAAGTTTGATGATCCTGATGCCAAGCAGGTGAGCTTACAGTCACAGAAGTATACCATCAATTCGAAGATTTAATGCCAAGTAGGTGAGATCACATGGAGTTACTCTTTAAGCAGCCAAGTTTTAGGACCTGTGTTACCCACATTAAGGCTACCAAGATACTTCCCAGCAAGCTGTTTTGAATTAGATGACCTTGGCACGTACAAGTTTAAGGTGGTTGACGTAAACACGGTCAATGTTCTCATAACCTGATGCCTGAACTCACAAGTAAAAGGACTTTGTGTTTCTTAATTAACAATTTCTTGGGTACACGAGTTTTTCGTACACAGCACAGAAGGGAACTATTTATGGTTGAGTTCTTCCTCAATGATGTGTCCTGGAAGAAAAGCAATGTTTTATCTCCGAGAAAGGAACAAAACTTGTGTGCATTAAATATGTTGCTACAATATGCAAATGTTTTTAAGTATTGATCCACGAAAATAAGACATAGCATTAGCAGCTGCTCTCTAATAGAAGTAATATGTTCTCAACGTGGTTGACTTTTTTGTTGCAAGGTTTGTTTTTAGCTCCTAGCAGTCAGGCTATAAATTTGACAGAGAGCCCTTCCGTCTTCAAACGCAATTGCATGCAGCATTTCAGTGTTTTGATTTATGTATTTCGATATGTACGCCTTTAAAGTTTATTGCACTCTATTAGATTACTCCACGTTTGCCTATGCTTGAAACTTTTTCGAAAGACTGCACTTCTTCTAATTTAGTTTTCTATTTCCTATTGGGTGGATTTTGTGTACAGATGTGCGGAAATTATAATGAATTTATTGAATAACTAAGTTTAATTTTTTTAAATATATTTTAAACCTATTTGCCTCTGAATAAAAATGAAAAGAATTTTAGTTCTATAATGACTCGTTTTTGAAAAAATTGTCTAGTAGTTAACAAAAATTGTCTTAGTTTAATTTGAAAAGTGAAGCATTAGTGTATCCTGTCCCTGTAGTATTTTCTTCTTATATGCCTGTATAAATTTATTAAAGATAAAACTTCAGTTGAAGTAAAGTCATCATTACTTGCTGTCGCCAAGTCATCACTGTACTTGTAGTCGTGCTTCACCACTACTGGAAGTACTCTCACCATCCAACCTACGACAGAGTTTAATTTCGATCAACTGGTCGTAAGTCGTACCTTACAAAAATCGCTGATACTCCACAGTACGACACAGCGTCAAAGCATCGCTTCATAAAGTGTCTCCGTGTTGCTGTAACATGTACTATCTTTATTTCTTTCCCTGTACTAGACTGTACTGTGGTTTGCAAGTACAAGTTTCCGTATATACGAGATTATTAGTGAGATAGTACGTGTGCTATAAAAAAGAGCGTGCATGATGCTAGTGAATAGAGACCAGATTCGGGTTGGAGAGACAGGTGTTTCAGTGGAGGTTTAAAACGCGTATGAAGGTGTTCAGGAAGGCTACATAGTCGAGACCATTTTGTATGATGCTTGGACGTGACGACTTTCATTTTGTTTAATGTAGGTTGATATAGGACACGATGATCAACTGTAAAGGTTCTGAAAGAAAAAAATTCTAAGAATATTACAATCCAGTGATTAGCAATTACGGGTCTGTCTAGGGTAGCGTTTTAGGACCTGATTTTGCAGTTTGATGTCCTAGGGAGCCTTGACGGACTAAGCAGCATTGATTGCTAGAATCTGCAGTGGGTTTTTCAGTGGGTCATGTATGTACAGTTTCCTCGACTCCCATTACTTGAGGTCTTTATCACTGGATACTGCTGAAACAGTCACTTCAGTGAATTATTTCCGAGTTTATCTGCCGCAAGGGGAGTCCGCATGTACACGATATCTAGGTGACCCTTGCAATCTATCATTTCTATTCAACAATAAATAATATGTGTACACAATACATGCATAATTTCTTTATGGATAATTTGCACATTATATTCTATCATTTTACAATTTTCACCTAATTTTTGTAATGTGTGTTAATTTGCGTTGATGTTGGTAGGTGTTCTGGCACTCAACAGCGCACGTGCTGGGTGAGGCGCTGGAACGACTGTACGCTGGCAAGCTGTGCTATGGACCGCCCATTGAAGAAGGCTTTTATTACGACATGCATCACGACGGCGGTGGCGTCTCTTCGTCTGACTTCCCCGCCATTGAGGACGTCATGAAGAAGATTTCCAAGGAGAAACAGCCCTTTGAGAGGCTAGAAGTTTCAAAGGAAGATCTCATCAAGATGTTTGAGTACAATCCGTTCAAGGTATTAAACAATAGATTTCTCAAAGGGTTTGTTTATGGTTCGTAAATTGTTGCTTGTATATGCGTGTGTTATTGCAGGTACGTAGGCCAATTATCGGGTTAGGTCATTAGTTAACTTATGCCTAGCTAATTACATGCGCTTTCTTACTTAGGTTGTGTTGTCATGTTATTGGTAGAGATCAATCTGGAAAATGTATAAGCATTTTTTTTAAGGAATATTATCTCAACGTGTAAACATTATTCATTCCAACGGTCTTAGAATTTTTTGTAAGTGCATTCGAAAGTTGGAAAATACTATACTATTGAACTCGAATACTCAAAGGATCATCGGAGGGTCAGCAAATAGTCCTGTTTTAAATCTTAAGGACCTGATGCCTGATAACGGGAAAAGGTTGTTTTTTTATGGAAAGAGTGCTAACTCTAGGCGCATATCGTGTAAGTTGATTTGCCTGATAATTTCCTAGAATTAAAATTTATTAATCCTAGAATTTCATAAAATAGCTCATGTTCTGAGGAAACTCGTGTGAATGATTGCTGAAAGCATAGGCTTTTTCTTGGAAACTTTCGTTTTGTATTGGAAGCTCTTTGAAAAAAGAAGTGAAATGTGTGGCACGATCCTAGCAGAGAAGGACTATGGTGTTGTTTGGTGATCAAGTCCAGCAACTTGCTGTGAAGCATGTCGCATGATGTGTACGTTGCAACTAGTGGAATACCTGAAATACTATTACATGACTTACGTGAAGTCGACAAGAGAGTATGTGAATTTATGTGATTTAAAGTTCATCATTCCCTAGAGCTGCTATACGTAGTAACGTGCGTGCAATTATGTGTTCAAATGTAAGAAACCTTTCCTTAGTATTAGTGTATTAATTTGGAAGTTTCAGCTTATTCCGTCAGAATTAACCGCTAATTATTCGATCCAAAGTTCGGCAATCATTTCAGCCGCGGTGGTTGAAAGGTAGTGAAACCAGACTAAAGATGTATTTACTGCTACTAAACTTGAGACCACTTGAGCACGCCTCTATACCGAGGTGTCATAAGAGGTAAACTGTTTAGTTGACTATCAAAGATAATTGAATGTGTCTTCCAGTATACGAGAGTTATGTGAATTTTTGTTTGTCGGTTCGACCCTTAGGAAAGCTAGATTGACTCTCTTACGTGAGATATTAAGTGTAGTGGCACTAAACAATCATAATTATCAGCCCAGTGTGTAATTTGTGTACTTTATATCGACCTCGAGTACGTCTTGTTTTTGTTCTTGATTTGAAATGCAAGAAAACAAGTCGTTATTGATAAAAAAAATACAGCGTAAGTTTGAGGTTTGTGACTTCTATAATTAGGGATTGGAGAACCTATTTTATGATTGTAATATTTCAAAAAAGAATATGAGAGAATATGCAAATGTATTTGGACTAATGAAACCCTTGATTG
>VCRD01002051.1:72795-85108 GCA_006783055.1 Trinorchestia longiramus
TCCCCCATCAGTGGCAGCCCTGCGTTCTTATACAAGCTTACCCTTTTTTTGTTATTCATTTCTAATTTCTGTCGCAGAGTCTCAATCTCCAAAACTCAACCGCTCTGATGTGCCTATGAGTCAAAGTCTTGTGGAGCTCAGCATATTTCTCGAGCTTTGCTGACCGTCAAGTGTTAGCTGCTAACGCAGGTGTAACGACTGCGTCCTGTAGTCCCACACTTCTAACGTAGCTGTCGATACATACATTTTACACATCGCCCCGATACATGAAAACCTATGCTTTACACATCGCCCTAATACATGAAACCTTATGCATATATCATAAATCTCATGACACACCTTAACTAAAATTTTTGCTCGCAGGTGTACATTATTCGACATTTCTCTAAGTGTTCAATTCTCATTGACCAAACGTTGACTATAGCTTGTACCAGATGATTCAACGTGACCCGTGTCACTAACTTCTCTAAAGCTAGTAGATGCAGGCACAACTGAACACACTGTGACAAAATTCAATCGACACACAACGGGAACCACGTTTTATTTCACTTATGAGTTGCGACATTAAGAAAAGTGACATAAGGTCACAAAGAAACAGTCTGGCACGCCAATCCCCTCTCACATTTAATTTCAAAATTAGGCACGTAAGAGAAATGGTCCGGTTGGACATAAAACAAATAGCTTTTGTTTCATTCAACGAAACAACGTTGCTCGTCGTATTTGGACATGAGGACAAATGTTGTTCAAGCATGCACATAAGCGAGAAAATTCATGCACAAGTATTAAATTTTAACACGGCCAAGTGTGTACTTGTTACTTTCTTGAGACACTGGGACAAATGCACACTGTTGTATTCATAGAGTACACAATGTCTTGGCTGTTCTTAATCAACATCCAATTCTTGAGGGTTGGTATAATTAAATTTTTTAAGTATAATGAGTATTATTTCTAGAAGAATTAGAGCTCCATTAAAACTCAGATTTCATTTAAATTAACAACAGAAGGACTATAACGTGGCTTAAAAAAATAATAACGAAAAACTATACTACTTTCTTTCCCACTAACTAATATGTCAATCCATTTTTGGAAAACTTTAAAATGCATGAAGGTTTTCCATAGGAATAATAATCTAAAACATGACCAAGTTTTATATATAATTATTTGAAGTGTTTTTTCTCGAGAAATACGACCAGAAAATGTTACATTTTAAATTCTCCATATTATAAACAACAGCAGAAGATATTCACTCATTTAAATAGTCTGAAAAGATAAAATCTTTTCAAAACTGAAGTTTAAATACTCGACTTCAAAACTTCACGATTGCTACGAGAACCGCAAACAAACGCGGGTCCTACTATACCTGAAGGTAAGGAGGATCAAAGCTGCCCACCTACATACGTTATGCGCATACATGCGTGGCATACATCAGACACATGCATCCTAAGAATAGAACAAGCGCCAAAATCCCGTCCTCTTTTGGACGAATTAAAGCACCCAACACAGATACCCTCAAATAGTCGGGGGTCACACGAAACTTTCTTCTATAGGTACTGCCATGCACCGTGCTGATCCACTTGTTTTTATGCAGTGCTGATGCTATCAAAATTGCCTGTGATAATGCACATGCTTGGCTCATTCGTCCAGCGATCAATGGGATCAGCAGAACAGCCCAACCAACCCACACAGACACTCAGTAAGGGCTGTGGAGGAGGCCGCACATGCTGGCTTGAACTTCTGCGCTCTGCCCACATGCAGCGGGCGAAAGCGTGCAAGACAAAGTAGTGTGCAAGACACAGTAGTGTGTAAATCACAGTAGTGTGCAAAACACAGTAGTGTGCAAGACGGATAGAGCAATAGTGTGCAAGATGGACAGGGCCGTAGGGTACAGATAACCATTCGATGAATTATCCGCTCTTTATTTCTCACTAAAATAATTTGACTTTCTGATCATATCCAATAATTATTTGATCGAGTATTTGAAGTGCGAAAGCTTACATTCCCAAATATTTAGCGCCGATTAGCGTCAAGCTCTGGGGCTTATCTAGCTTTCCTTCAATTATATCAGCGATACTGCATCTCCTCTCAACTGACACTGTAATGTAAAAACATTTACGTCTTCGAAAAAATAAAGCTCTTTCTAACTGAAAAAACAAAATCGAAGTCTTTTTAATAACATTAGGGATTCAATAAATGTTTCCCTTCAATTGAGGCAACCAGTAGAATGAAAATTGGTGCAAATATAAGTTGGGAAAAACCGAAAGAGTGCAAACATTCATCTTGTTTAGTATAACCTAAAACGTCGGCACAATAGGATAAGCATCGGAAAGATCGAAAAGCGATGGAAAGCAAAAAATCGGCTGCGCGGTACATCGGTCTCCCCTACGAGAAAGACGGAAAAGAACGAAAAAAATTAGCTTTGAAGGCTTAACCCACAATCGCAGCAACGTCGCCGAGCGGACTAAATCGTAGGTCTCTACACCCACTAGGCCACTACTAATATAGTAATGACTTCGGCCTCGTCTGAGTACAAATAACATCCAGAAGCAATAGTGGGTGTTTCCCACACTACACACTCAGACGTGCACTCTGCGGCAGCTGAGACTAATGCGCTGTGTGTCAAACAGTGGATGATGACTCCACTTCCTTGACCGTAGTGGGTGTGACATGTCTGAGTGCAGGCACAGCAAGCGCCGTGCAGGCACAGCAAGCGCCGTGCAGGCACAACAAGCGCCGTGCAGGCACAGCAAGCGCCGTGCAGGCACAGCAAGCGCCGTGCAGGCACAACACGCGAGGCAGCTGTGGCTTCCTATAATATGACCTTTATGTTTGCAGACTCCCCTCCGAGTCAAATGCACCTGGCGTCGACGCAAGCAAATGCCCCCACGATGGCAACTGCATACACATGATGACGGCCACTTACCTCATATCCCCTCGAACAGAAGGTTAGCCTATGCTCAAATATAAAGCGTATGCGAGTTGACTTTTTAACTACAATTGTTCTAAGGCTCTCGGCCCTCATAAGATTTGAAAATGTAGGGATACGCAAGTAAGAACAAACGCTACCAACGACGGCAAATGTATGCACATAATCACGGCTCCTTACCTTATATCCCCTCCAACAAAAGGTTAGGTTATGCTCAAATAACAAACGTAAATGAATTATATTTGTAAACTGCAGTTTTTGAAAGCCATGGAAAGACTCGAAAATAAAAGGATACAAATGAAAAAGTTAGGACCCTCAATTTGATCCCCAACTGGGAAAGGAAGAAGGATTTAGGGAGAGTAGTTCAGCGTAAGAAGATGAATACAACAGGAAATGCTAAATAGGCTTTTATATGTAATTTGACGCGTACCTACAGGGGAAAACTACACCACACTTGTAGAAAGGCTTTAAAAATAAAAAATACAATGAGATGCATCATGAACGTTCATATACTTTCGTAATCAAATTGTCATTATTGGAGTATTGGATCCATATATGAAAAGATGATATTGATGATAAATATTCACTTTAACGATTGGCTTCGACTTAAACACGTAAAATTTACAAGTACCTCAAAGCAAACAGAACTCTTCCCGATTAGTTATACGTTTCTCGCATGTTGACTAAAAACCATGTCCTAAACAGCCAACACAGCAAATAAAACCCACACAATTCCAATAATTAAGAGAATTAACATACATGACCCAAAGCAACGTTGAATTAAAAAAACTTCAGCAGAAGCCTCAGCCCCGCACCATTAAAAGAAGAAAGATACAATGAGCAGTTCATTGCAGCTAGAATACTGAATTTTGTGCAAACTCAAGAGAACACATGATGCTTTGTGAGGTGGTTACGTGAGTCAAGTGAGGTAGTCAAACCACCACTTCAAAATTGCTCATCGGACATACAAGAAATTATTTTTTTTTGCAAATCGTAATAAACTGTTGCTACAAGCAATATCTTTCACGGTTTTTTGTGTCATCGACCACATCAGTACACACACCACCTTCAGTACCAGCGAACTTTGTAAAAATATTTGAAAAACAACTCACCTTCTCATTATAGATGAGCCTCAAATAAATACAAGCAGTGATCGTATAAGATAACAAAATGATCAACTCCCAGATTTTCACAATAATTGAACTGTTTAAAATTTCAAATTGCATGTACAATCTTTGAAAGGCATGCTGTTCTTGATATTCACCCTCGTCGCTTGTAAAGAGAAAATTTAAACGCACATAAAATCAACAAAACTTCTCTGCAATGAACAGAATACTTCCTCACTCGTCGATACATAGATAAAACTCTTAATTTTAGCGCATAACATCGATTAGTCGAGGTCTTTGGAGACACCTGCCGATGCTGCGGTGCATCATACGCTTCCATTGAGCCGGTAATTTTGCAACCAATATTAAGAAGCAACGCTGTCAACATCAAGCTCTCCAAACCTGTCTCTTGTATGGCCACGCTTACACAACGCCAATCTTAAATATCAGGTCTCGATCTACGCGCCATGAGCTGACCTAAAAAAATTCCAACTGTTCATGGGTGGATATCTAGGATGTCTGATTCAAAGGTACTTTAATAATGATATGATTACTAACTAGGAATATAATTAATACTCATAATTCACACGTCCACAAATCTCAACCCATGAGCTGGATTCAGTCACTTATATTGCAGCATTCATTATTGTGGAAACATTCTAAAATGTAACACACTAAAGCACGCGAATCACTGTGATTTCATTACATTCAGACAAACAACTTCGGTTTCTAAAGCTACGCTTACCATAAAAACTTCGAGTCTCGTACAATCGTCTACCAGCATCACTGTTTGAAAGCACGCGAACTGCTGAGTTTTCTTACATGCAGACAAACAGCATACGGATTCTAAAATCACGCGAGCCCAGAAAATTTTATCCCATACGACGTTCAGGCAGCTACCAGCGCTTGCTTCATAGCAGCCAAAGCCGAGTCTTGGCGACCTTCCATACGCCACCACCTGAATGCCTCCTCTTGCCTCCTTCGGACGCACCTTTCACCTGACCGTCTGCATAACACCTGGCAGTGCTGTGCAGCACGCACCTCCACTGCGTGCATGAGACATGAGATGTGCCTCGCTTGGGCATCATGAAACAGCATCCTCGTGCTCCGTTGTCCCATCCGTTGTTCCATCCTACGTTCCATTAGATTCCTCTAGCCTTCCTCACGCTGCACCAACAAGGAGCGCATTGGCGCAAGTGCACATCAATTATCTTCCGGGGATGATCACTTTGCAAAACGCTACGTTATTGCTCTCGAATTTAGAATCAAAGTATGGAATAACTTAACATGTACGTTAACGATATTGATGTATAAAGAGAAAAAGAGAGAAGTTAGTTGTACTCGTATGCACATACAGGAAAAAAGTTCTCAGGTTTTATGCCCTCTGCCATTTAAAATGGAAGCGATATCTAATTATCACAAGGGATATAATTTATTCCTTACTGCAAAAATTGTGGCATTCAAGTGAATGTACTCAAAAAAGTAAAATAAGCTAGAAAGGTTTGAAATAAAATTCTTTTCCCCAAGCGCCAGTAGCTATGTAGGACACACAGAAGTTTTGTAATCTCGCACATTAGACTGAGGCTTAAAATAAACTATAAAGCTAGTCTCTGTTCACAAGTATTTTGTGATAGTAACATATATAATCTTTTAAGGGAATGAATGCAGCTTTGCCTACCCATTAAGAACACTAGTATTGAATTGCAACAGTAGCAAGCATTCAACCACAATAGATCCTCTAATGAAAGCTGTAAACAAATCAATATCAAAAACGTTATAGTTTCTCGTTGCGGACTTTCAGTCGAGTTATCTAGGAATAACCATAAAATCAAATCGTAAAATAAGTTACGTAGGTCGGTCCACACCTGAGGTCAAGCAAGTCTAGAACTTTCGAATGCCACCAGTCTAAAAAATGGTTTTCATAAGGGGCGAGTCGCATCATTACTTTCCACTACACCACGAGCCTCATTGCAACAGCCGAGGCAGCACATGCGTTCCTGCATCAAGTTTTCTGTGGAGGTTAACACGCACCCGTGAAGACAACTGAAAAACTTCCGATATTCAATTATAGATTAATCGAAACCAGTTTTAAATCCTATTTAATAAAAAATGAATTTCGACCTACAGTATTTTATAATGTTTAGTGAAAAAATCAATTTCCATCCACGGTGTGTGATAATATTTAGTGAAAAGACAATTTCCACCCACAATGTATAACAGCGTGCAAGAAACATTAAGTAATGCTCTCAGCTTTGTTTTGTACCTTCACCGTGCAAGTGAAGTGCTCAACCAAGCACGATGCAGGTGGGTGCATCAGCGCTTTCGTGCACGATAATTCTAAAGGCAACGTTTAAGTTACGATCAGTAACCCACGGTGCAGCAGGACGATACGAAAGCTGCATAAGCGGTTAATGTCCGGCATTTTGAGAACGTGCGGCGTAACCACAGGGTGTCTCACAAGCTATCGAGTGCATAGATCGATAAGGGCAAGGGCAGGCACGCAGTTGAGGTAGTAGTACCGCAGGACTCGACGCTTCCATAGCACTGCACCGCAACGAACATGTTCGTTGAAAGACGCTTATAAATGTTTGGAAACAGACATACAAGTAAAAAAATAGGTTTTAGGTATTAATCAATTGTGTGAGAAACACCATTTTAAAGGTAATTACTGTACTGTCTCACAACGTGTCATCATGACCTTTTACTATAATCGCGTTAATTCAGTACCTGAATTTGTTGCCAGTATAATAAACAGTAAAGAATTTACAGCGAGATCAAAAGTTAAACGTATCCGACACATTACTCATGCTGAAAGCACAGCACTGCGTGAGGCAACATTCCCGAGGCACACGCAACAACATTAATGTTCCAGCCTAGTGATGTGACGGGCAGCCTCAAGCGTCAGGTAAGAAGATTTTCAGGGCTCAGTCGCATGAAGATGAATATGTAAGACCTTCCGCCTCACATGCAGCAAAAAAGGAGTTCTTGCATTAATTTCAACTCCATACCAGGAATTCAGATGCAGAAGGACAAATGTGTACAAGGCTTTATTTGAGTGGCAGCGAAAGAGTTCTTTCATTTATATTAACGCTGTACCAAGACTTGAGATCAAGTGTTCGTTTCAAGTGATGTAGCTGCGCAATCGTCTTACGGATAACGTACACTGTTTATCATACAACGTGCTTAATGCGTATTAGGGCATGGTGAAAAGAAAAATAAGCATTTATCCAAATTCTAACGAGCAACGATATTCTCAAGCTATACAAATTGAACAAAGCCTCCTAGTTCTTCAATTGCCTAATTTAAAAAAATTATGGACCTAAAATAACGTGATAGCGCAACTAAAGTAGTACGACTCATCACAGGTTATATATATATATATATATATATATATATATATATATATATATATATATATATATATATATATATATATATATATTAAAGAATGCAATAAATTAGAGCTGCTTTCATTCGAGGCGATTCCCTAACACATGCAGAATATCAGAAGGGAAGTCCGTATATTTTTGTCTGGTATTTTCTGACTATCTTGTCAGTTTTCTTACTAGACGAAATACAGTTGGCGCTACCACACAATTTCATCCACACTTCTGAAATTGTTTCAGATAGTTTCCGAACTGACCGCAATCGGTTTCTGTTCAACAGCGGCATTTCACTAAAAAAAATCCTCTTAAGCACGACACAGAGGTATGCAAACACGCATTCAAAGGCATCTCAAAAGCAAACACACATCCACCAGAATTCTTATTCTTAGGATGATCAACAAACAAAAGTTCAGGGCAACTTTATTTTCAGAAAATTGAAGTTACCTCCAACGCATTTTTGAGCGCCAACACTGTTGAAAACACAATTTATGAGACGTGATTATTTTAACTAGAGAATTTTTGAGGGTGATCATTTGATTTAGAGTTCAGTACAATAATATTCTAACTTGTGTTTGAAGTTTTGGTTTTATCTCCGCACGTCCCTCTAATTTAAAGGTGCTAGCCGTAAAGAATCCTACATAAATTTATTAATAAAAATAAAACACCATTGACATTCTTGAACTTTCAGGGCCCAAGGGAATTCAGCGTAAAACAGTTAAGGTAAAACAGAAAGACGAAGAGTGTATCATCGGAAAAATTAGAGAGGAAATATGTACTTCTATCAGCATTCTAACGAATAATTAATTGTCCAGGTAATGCACACAATTCGTAAAATAACACATGCATAGGTCTACATGAAGAACCTCTTATACTGGTAAACGCTGCGAGCTTCTGCTAATTACACAGCATCCGGTCGCCAATATCAGTTTTTCCTCCAATTGCCAATAATTTACACCGATTATAGTAAGTATGCACAAATTTACGCAATTATAGGAAAATAACAGTTAACCCGTGAATAGAGTTGTACTAACTTGACATATGGTGCGTCATATTCTAGTGGGTAATCCCGCGCGTGTTGACAGGCTTAGAGACAAAGCTCCATAGTCAGAATTGTGAAGGTAGTTGGTGTGTAAGCTGAGACTGAGGTGAGGGCAGCTCAAGAGCAACATGAGACAGCGAGACTGAAGCCCCGCACATCTTAATTTCCGGACGCAGCCGCACCCTCGACGATCTGCGGATCTTGTGGGGGATAAGATGTTGCTTCGTGCCTTAATTTGGAATTCTTGATCCACTAGTCACTGCGCTTGTAGGAAGATAGAGGATACTACATCCATGTCTGCGATGAAAAGCCAGACGACACTTGAGAAAACTAATCAAAATATTGATAATGCAATGACTATCTTTCACGTATGATCACCAAAAACAATCCAAGTAGTACTATGTGATCTCGGGTTGTCAAGATTCTAACTGAGGAAAAAAAAGACACCACGAAGTGTGTTCAACCAAAAACGTACTTCCTAACACTAATAAAATATCGATACAACGCAATAATGAAAATTTCCAAACATAAAATCTTTAAATAAATTACAAGAAAACACTGAGGTCCGCAGCAATAAACTAATCCGCCAGCAGTGACAAGCTTGGACACGCACTCCAGTGACGCCTCGATGTCTGTGGGGCAGCGATCGATTACGCGGTGGCCGGCTTGTCTGACAAGATATTGCGACTTGTTCCCGGTCTCTTGCTCAATAGAAATTGCGACTTGTTCCCGGTCTCTTGCTCAATAGAAATTGCTACTTGTTACCTGTCCCTTGCTCAGTAGAAATGGCGACTTGTTCCCGGTCCCTTGCTCAATAGAAATTGCGACTTGTTACCTGTCCCTTCCTCAGTAGAAATTGTGACTTGTTCCCGGTCCCTTCCTCAGTAGAAATTGCGACTTGTTACCTGTCCCTTGCTCAATAGAAATTGCGACTTGTTACCTGTCCCTTCCTCAATAGAAATGGCGGCTTGTTCCCGGTCCCTTGCTCAGTACAAATGGCGACTTGTTACCGGTCCCTTGCTCAATAGAAATTGCGACTTGTTCAATAAATATTGGGACTTGTTACAGATCTCTTACTCACTAGATATTAGGGCTTATTACCAGTCTCTTGCTCAATAGAGATTGCGAATTATTCAATAAATATTGGGACTTGTTACCAATCCCTTTTCCAATAGATATGACTTGCGACTTCTTACCAGTCTTTTCTTCAATAGAAATTGTAACTTGTTACCGGTCTCTTCTTCAACAGGAAGTGTGACATTACCGGTCTCTTCTTCAAAAGAAATTTATTTGTTCAACAGATATTGCGACTTGTTACTGGTCTCTTGTTCAATAGCAATTGACTTGTTCAACCGATATTAGGACTTATCAATGTCTTGTTCAATAGAAAATGGGACTTACTGTCCACTTATTCTTCACAAGAAATTACAGCTTCTAATTGGCTTTTTGACAGGTGAAAATCACGGCTCGCTGTTGATTTCCTGCTCGGAAAGACGCTAAGACTTGCTGGTAACTTACGTATTTTCGGTGCGCAACTAAAATTTATTGTCGTCCGTCTTTATACATGTAACGGCAAACTAATATTTGACGTCCAATTGTGCATAGAAAGTGATAGTGCATGCAGATAAATAAGAATTGAAAAACTCTCTCCAACCGACAACATGTCAAGCACGAAGAAAAGTCTGAACTTGTATATCACAGTTCAGAGATAAACACGCACTTTTCCGACTACCTGCCAAATTACGACTAGTTTGTCCACATTCTGTTCGGTAAATTTTTCCCACCACTCAGCCTTTTTATTCCATAAATCGATCAATTGCTAATTTTTTTTTCTCGAAAATATCCTGGACAGTGCACCACGCAGTAAAGAAGGAAATGCACTTTTTTATAACTCCGTTCAGAAGAAAATTCAATTTCTTCACTTGTTGATCAAACTTTGTAAACAAAATGCAGAAGACACCTCAAGAAGAGATGCTCTTATAAGCTCAATAGTTAAGTTATAAATCCGCGTGATCAACCATTGGAAACAAGCTAAATTGTTTCCACTCATTGAGACCTGTTCTTCTGCATGTTCATCCAATGAAGTAAAGTTAATTTCGTACTCCTAAATTTCGCATGCTAATATATAGAGCAAAGTTCAACGGCAAAATCTCAGAGAAATTACAATTCCCAATAGCAGCTTCTCCCAAGTACTGTGATCGATGGAAGAAATAGACGCACAAACAATTCCTTTCTCTTAATTTTCCTATCACCAAACCTACACATATTCAGTACTGTTTACACGCTCAACAGAACAGTTACCAAGAACAGGCAGCTCATATTAAGGAATATTCAATAGCGAAGAGCTGACTTGCATATGGCGTGCGTATTCTGGCGCAGATCACAGTCTCATTCGTATTCACGCCGGCGAGGCACTGCAGACAGACACGCATGCTGCAGTACAGAGAATCCTGACGAGGCCTTCGCTAATATTCCACGTGTGATTCAAATAATTGTGAAAGAATAACAGGACAAATTTATTACTGTATGTACAGTATCGGTGTTGCTGACGAGTAGACGAACACTGATATTGCTCGCGTTTCAAAATGTAAGCATTTTAAAAATATTAAAAAGACACTTTTATTTAGTATCGTATGTTTGCAACATTTTGCTGCCTCGGCCCACAGTTGACGCAAGCTGAGTATCTTGAAATTTCAGGATATCCAACGTACATTAATGCCCTGCCCACGTCCACGCAATCACTTGCATCAAAAAAGGAGCTCTTGTGCACGATGCCCGGTCTTGAAGCAACAGGCAGAATCGCTGACTCCATCCGACTTGAACGGGTCCAACATTCACTAAACTAGGGGTTCAAAACTTGGGGGACATTTGCTTATCTAAACGAGTACATTTAATGTTGGTTTATAGTTCCTGAAAGTTCAAGTTAAAATCCAGTGGAATTTTATTTTTCTACTCACCATTTTGCCATAAAAATTCAGAGGTACATGCTCATCTGTCGAAATACTGGCGTACAAGGTCAGAGAAGGGCAAGAAGCCCCTGCCCTAAACCACGACTAAAATTGAAAAGCGTTTTGAAGTAAAACTTCGCAGCTATTGTTACAATAACATCTTACCCGCACTGTATGGGCGAATATCTTTATACTCGTCAGCTGCAGATGAACACAATGAGCTTATTTAAATTCATAAATCCACTGTTTAATAACCGCTCCTTTCTTGATGAAGATCATGCAGAAACTCAAGGAAGATTTGATGAGGAACATACAGAAACTCAATTAAGATTTGGTGCAAGCAATAGCAAACTTTGTGGAGTTTTAACATCTCAAAGTCTCATATGGTCGTAAGGGAACGCGAGTCCCTACGATACGCTGACCATGTCCGACCCAAATCAGTACCCAGGAAGAAAAATCTTACACTCAACCGAACCAAGCAGCAAGAATTGATGCCTTGAATCAGAAAAATTTATTCAAGAACGGCTCTGTGCATGTTTGCCACCGAACTTCAATAGAGAATCAACCCGGAATCGGCAATGGTCGAAGCGCAGGTCAAACTCCTCTCTTCTTGGAAGAGAGTAGTTTTAAGCCCTCCTTTCTTCATGATACGCTGAAAGGTTCCATTCAAATTCTTTACTTTACCAGACGCATTCGATTCAAGAGCTCTCCTCTCCCAGAGACGTTGGACCAAGGACTTTACTCTCAAAGAAACATCAGTCCAAGCACTTTACTAAGAAAAAACATCAGTCCAAGCACTTTACTAAGAAAAAACATCAGTCCAAGCACTTTACTAAGAAAAAACATCAGTCCAAGCACTTTACTCTCAAAGAAACATCAGTCCAAGCACTTTACTCTCAAAGAAACATCAG
>VCRD01002051.1:85139-102522 GCA_006783055.1 Trinorchestia longiramus
TCAAAAAGCATCAAACCAAGCGCTGTACTCTGCAAAAAGCTTCGGTCCACACGCCCTTCCATGGGCGGGTCCAGGCAAACAGCAACAGGCATCTCCACTGACCCACAAGCCCCTGCTTGAGTGACTCTTGCTTATTTTTCCGCTCCACCAGCCCTTCTCAGACCCAGAAAAAGAACGCTTTGTCGAATGAATTTTGAATTCCAGAAGTGAAGTCCATTTAAAGCTCGTTGTCCCAGAGGGCTCCTCACGCATCTCAGTAATGTTTCAACTTAGAACACGACTTGGAACTGCGCGTGAACTTCTACATTCAAGAAATATCGTCCTAGTTCGTGCGCTATTAAAATCGAAAAAAGTCATAATATTTACCTGAATATAATTGGTTTCATGTATTAAAAAAATACGAACAGAATGAAACTCGCACTTTGAACTTGGGAGTAAATCTGAAGACTGTCATGATTGCTCTAACATTCTAAAAAGTGAATTCTGTCTTTCAGAGCAGAATAATAATAATATGCCTTAGCACTGGCCAAACTTGGCAGCAAAAACACGCAATTTAGATGATAGCTCTCTGACATCCGTCTTGCCAACGCTGCCTGGCGCATGCATGCACGAATGTTATTCACACGGAGGAGAGTACCGAATATCCCTAGCGAGTGTTTTCATTTATATTATACAAATAAAACTTATACGTAATTCCTAAATAAACTGATACGTAGGAATAATGCACCGTAATTAATACAAATGATGAAAAATTAGAACAAAAAGTATACCGACGCACGATTCTTCTCTACTGCTGCATGTGAGGTTCGATTATTGAGCACAGCAGTTAAGTCGTAACAACTAGACTACGATAGTAATGAACTCGTAGGGTAGTCGTAGAATGACCTCTATTGTAAGGATTGAACATAAGACATCGAAAAAACGTACACAATTATGTTCGGAACGTGCACGTAGTAGAGCTACTGTAGCAGTTGATCGTTCGAGTCCAGCAAGGGTATACAAGTAAACCATTTATTACAGAGCGTGACTTCAAATTAAAACAACACTGCAAAATTCACACGGCGGGATAAAAGTAGAAGCTAAATGAAAAATGAAATTTTTCAACTGTTAAGATATGAATTAGGTTAGACACTAGACACATCGCTCTAAAATATTAATAAAATACGGACTTCTGAAAAATAACTCAAAATTATTTCGATGACAGGTAGTCGCTACGACAGAGGATTACTGTCTGCAATACCTTGAATAATCAGAAAACGCTTCAGTTCTCACCAATATCCACCAATACTAAATGCATTTTCAGACACAGTTAACAAGACTTTCTTAATGGATCGAAGCAAAACTAACATTTTCTAATAAAATGTAGCGCATCGCAAAAAAAATATGCAGGTATAAAACCTTGTAATTTAACATTTCTAAGCTTGTTGCTGTGTAGACGACGAACAAACGAGGTTTCGCTAAGAAATCCACGGGAAAGAAACTAACAGCAAATGTGTAAAAAATTACAGCATTTTTGATATCGTGCTTGAATGAGCGCGCACAGTAGCCGCGAAGCCTCGGTTGTTGGAGAGAAGGCACAACACCTTTCCAAATGGAGTTAAAACGCGCCTCCAAATGGAGGCAGAGCGCACCTCCAAATGGAGGCAGAGCGCACCTCCAAATGGAGGCAGAGCGCACCTCCCAATGGAGGCAGAGCGCACCTCCCAATGGAGGCAGAGCGCACCTCCCAATGGAGGCAGAGCGCACCTCCAAATGGAGGCAGAGCGCACCTCCAAATGGAGGCAGAGCGCACCTCCAAATGGAGGCAGAGCGCACCTCCAAATGGAGGCAGAGCGCACCTCCAAATGACACAACCTTCGGATGGCGTGTAAGTTGTACCGGCAACATCAAGTCTCTGCCACGCAGATGCAAAATTGCATGGCTTCAATAGAAAACTGCAAGTGAATTTGGGTATGAATTTAATGCTTATTAGCACACATAAGATAAGAGGTCTGCGTGCGATGTAAATTGACATGTATTGTGTTTGACATTATTTCAGGTCACAATGTAGCGTCTAGATGGCACCTATGAAAGAGACAAAGTATACGAAATTTTGAACACATAGAAAATATTATCCTGGAAGGCATAGCATAGAGACAAAAAAAATTCGAAAAACTTGTGATTAACAGGATAGCCGCTGTACGTCACCGTGGAATGTTGTTTAATGATTAATGTGTTAACCGTAAATTTCAGAGTTCCACCGAGCGCTTTTACACTTCAGAACCTTAATTTCTGGATGAAGTTACGTTTTCAGGAAAGTGAACCGACCAAAAAATTTCTATGCGATGTCTATTGAAAATAGATACACATTCTACAGCATTTTGTATTTCACGCTATTTTCACAGGTTCCAGCCCATAGAAGAAGAAAGAAAAACTAGGAAGCAACTTTGTTTTATGTTCACTCAGACTGTACTCTGCATTTACTATTTAATACAAGTATTTCTGTTAAAGATGCAAGCGACAACTACCACGAGCTACACTCGAACTTGTTAATATTTTATGTTAAGAAATACACAAATTATGAAGTACTCACCTTGTAGGGTTCAGGCATTCCAGACTACCATCATCCGAGAGTTCTGGAAAAAAAGAGAAAGATTTCAAATCAAATTATAAAATTTTCAAAGCTCTCAGATGTAAGAACTCAAATTATAAGAAACAGACCACGCTTGCCACTTCAGTACATGACTATGTTGCTGCACACACACCCAAACTGTGTAACGGCAAGTTTAAATAATAAATAATGTTGGCATCTACCATGAAAATTGTGACAACAGTACATCACCGCCGCAACGTTTTCCAGGTGATGCCCGGACTGATGGACTGCATTTAGAAAAATACCTTAACTGCTTTAAAGTAATTTAAAAGATGTTCATGCATCGTAAACAAGGGATGAAGAAAAATAGTCCATTTTTACCGCGATAAAAGAGTGAATGCATATTAAATTTTCGAGCACAAATAGCCATAGAATATTCGAAAAAGTTCAAAATCCATAATGTTCAAGCAAAAAAAAAATAAACCTCGATAAAGTTGTAAAAAAACTGTATCTGTAAAACTGTTGTATCTTTCTAATCAACGAAAAAATCGCTTCAAATAAGTTCTTTAAACTGCCTATTAGGCATTGCGTGTAACACGCTACACACAAGTTCCATGTGTTAAGTGGAAAGCCACAACCCATCTCATTAAGTATTCAATGCAAATTTCATTTCAACAGAACGAATTTCATCTTCAGTCTAGCCCACTCGTAAGACTACAATAGTGCAACATAGTCACAAACAATAACCACGAAAAATATCTCTTAGTTCTGTTCCGAGAACGTGAGCAGGTGCGTTTTCGCAGAAAGCTTCGACTTTCATTAATGTAATGAGGGACTAAACATTGGACCGGAGGCGTCAGGATTTTCTGGAGCTGCATGTGAACAGACCAAGCGTCTCCAGTTACTGGTGCATGTACAGCAGGCGCATCAGCAGGAGGCCGGTTACTGGTGCATGCACTGCAAGCACAGCAGCAGCACAAAGCTTTAGACCAAAGACTAAAACATGTTAAACGCCATCAAAGCAGTCTAAACGCAATTGTATACATATACAGTGAGCGTGTGTGTTCATATACTGGCATTTGGTCATAAGTATGCTCAAGAGTATCAACAGTAGGGTGCATCTCGACAAGACGACAAAACATCGGAGTAGGAAGTAGATAGACAACGCATGGAAGGCACTCGTGCAGGACGTCGCTTTTACAAAACACTTGTTTGAGCCACAGGCGAGAAAGAAGTATAAGATTGAAAATAAGGCCTACTCTCTTAGAAGACTAAGCTCACAACAGCCTCGAGCAATGAGTGTTGCTGGAGGCTGTTGTAAATAATTAGAGTTAACATGGAAAACCCCTAAATTTTCACGATAGACTAACGAGGACAATTAGTGTGACCGTGAAGAATCCTACACATTCAACGAGGACAGCTAAATCCTCAATGCACTAAAAAATATTGGATGGGAGTCATGCTCAAGAGAAATCGACAGCAACTTAATGAAGAATACTATACACGTACAAAAAATTATAAAAGCATCATCACACGAAAACCACGCCACCCTTAGTTTAGTTGAAATATACCTAACGTGGTTATTTCAAAAATGTTTCATTTAGGAAAATTAACGTTTCTGTAGCAAAATGTGGAAAAGTTACGCTAGCTGATGTGCACACGAGGCTTGTGCAGAGCTTTAGTAGCAAGACGCACCTCATGAAGAATAAACGGTGAAATATAAATACAAAGCTTACATCGCTACGTAACTCTACACTGAAGTCTCAGGCATAAAGCGTTCCAGTTTCCACGTGGAGTTACCGAGCTTACTGCTGAGGAGCAAGGTTGTAAAAATGGAAATTTAATCCTTCAATAATTGTCACTTTATATGATGTCCAATCTCGACTTTCGATTCATTTATTTTTTCAACCTCCGATTCTAAATCCTGATTTTTTAGGAAGTTTAACTCGCCCTCATGATTTGTTTTAAACTCAGATTCTAAATCCTGAATTTATGAAGATCCAACTCCGACTTTGACTCCACATTCCTGATGAACAGAACCGTGTCCACAACCCAGTCGAAATTCAGAAACGAATTGAAATAACGTTTCGATGCGGCGGGTCAGCGTTCTTGAACAGGCGAGCAAATTGTGATCTTGGACCGAAAATAATTACCGAACTATCGTGCACACGAAAAATCCTTCCTTACAATCCACATTGATCGATTTCCTCTTGACACATGTCCTTTTACTTTAAGTGGGGTATTTGTTCAATGAAAGAGCCAGGCTCTTGCTTCTACCACGACTCTGAAAATTCTTGAGTAATTTTCAACAGAATTATTTCTCGTCAGCAATAACTTGACAGCCAACTAAAAAAATGAGAGTAAGCAGTTATGTGAAATCTGTTCAATCTTCCCCTAAGAATTACGAATCATGTCGGGTGTAGACAACGCAACAACAAGCTAACCGTCCGTACCACTTCTTTGGGGATAATTAGATGATGCACGAACTACTTTTCCTCCAGTGCCTATTTAAGATGCAATTCCATAAGATATCTGCTTAGCAACAGCACGGCGCATCTCAACAATGCAAAAAACCCACCAAATAAAACGGTTGAATATCAAACATTGTGTAGAAGCAAAGCTTGGATACATTTTGACCGTTTACGTAAGCTCTGAAGCTATTACATTGAAGCATGAATAACATAATAAAATGCAAGAGCAATAACCCACATTCCAAGGGAGGTCGGAGAAAAACTAAACCATTCACGCAACACATAAAACACTTGCCCTCAATCACCCAGCACGGCCCACTTCGCGTCAGAGCTGTTCAATAAACGATGTATTTGAAGGGCCCTCATCAGTTGCTAGCGGCTTATTCTGACGCAGCATATTGACGTTTCAATCTCAGTGACCCAAGCTATTTCAAGACAGAAGGTAGCTTGTGAGACCAGACCTTAATAGAAGTTATAACAGAGAAAAGCTTGCATGCATTCTCCTTTCATTGTACTCCCATGCCAGCACATGTACATTTACTTACACCTCTCTAGCTCAAGGCTTCTCTCATCCAATCCATTCAACCACTGAATTCTTTATCCTCTTATACCTGAATCTACCCCGGACACATAATTTTCTTACTTCTGACAATATTTCAACGCGATGCTGCCCACTCACTCTCTTCATAAACAAGAATCACCGTAATGTTGCACAGACTGTCTTATTCTACAATTCAACAACGCCACTATTATTGTCCATCTTATCTCACATCTTGCAAAGCTGTCGGAGCTGTCCCAAGTCGCTAAAAAAATAGGCTATCTCGAGTCGCTTCTCAAGTTGCCTTCTAGTGTGAAGAAGGCCGTCTAGTCCCCGACTAAACGTCTGTTTGAGAATGGACCGGTACAATATCATGAATTCCAGAAATTAATTGCAAGACCATAAGCTGTACGAGATAACTTCACTTGCTTTCAAGGTTTAACATAGTGAACAACTTCGAACGCACGCATGGACATCACATCTGCCAGTCCGGCCAATTTTAATAATGACAGACAAGATTGGATTCTATTAATGGCTGACAAAATTGGGTTCTATTAATGGCTGACAAAATTGGGTTCTAATAATGGCTGACAAAATTGGGTTCTAATAATGGCTGACAAAATTGGGTTCTAATAATGGCTGACAAAATTGGGTTCTAATAATGGCTGACAAAATTGGGTTCTAATAATGGCTGACAAAATTGGGTTCTAATAATGGCTGACAAAATTGGGTTATAATAATGGCTGACAAAATTGGGTTATAATAATGGCTGACGAGATTAGGTTTTAATAACGGCTGGCAAAATTAAGTTTCAATAATGGCTGACGAGATTGAATTTCAACTCAAATTCCACTTCACTGCTCAGAAGCACGTGTGGAAATAAGATAGTAACGGTGTCCGTAAAATAGTTTGCACAATATCCTAGACTCTACAAGATTAATTCATTACTTCATAAATAATGATACAGTAATTAGAATTAAGATTTTTATACATATATGATGCATAGGTAGGTTATACATTTGAATGATGTGTAGAGTGAAGGGATCGTTGACAGGCTTAATATGGGCAAGACCAGAGCATAAATACGCAGAGTGGTACAATTTTTCTTATCTTAAAACACCTCAATTTGCTGTTTTTGTTACTTGATATCAACATGTATAACTGGATTACCTAACCTAATGAAATCCAATCATACAAGAACCTAACGATAGACATAGAAAACACGCCTTTAAACGCCAGCATATCTAAAACGGAGTTACTTCAGTGAACTTAACAAAGTACAGAGAGAAAGAAAGGTTGTGTACAGCAGCCACAATTAGTTATACGAAAAAACTGAGCATCGATGCAATAAAATTAACTCGATGGTCAGCAATAATGGATGAAAATGTTAGATAAGAATTATGCCAAACTTAAAAATATATGATATACAAACACGAAATATTCGGAAATACACTAGTTACGAGGGGTGTAGTAATAGTTATGCGCGGTTCCTGGCAAAACCGTTTGAAACTCGACAGGCTTTTCTTGCTCCGTTACGAGTGGTGAGTTCCCTCGTTATTTATAATTGTACGTCTTCTTTTATAGATAATGCAACAATCAACGAAAAAATTAAGATCATGACAATTTCTACATTCAACAGGTTGATGCAAGTGCAATTAAAGGATCTTAACGTGAGAAGATTCCTTGTTCCTCGCTATCGAAGCCTCATACCGTGACGCTGACGCCCGTACATAAGTTCAATAACCTTTGTTCCAGTAGGAGAAACCGTCAGCAAACACGAAGCAAAATAGAGTCGAGTGTTCCATACAAGATTAAGCCAAATAGAGTCGAGTGTATCACACAAGCAGATGTACTATTTCAAAGTAAGTGACAAAACAAACTTAACCCTTTCAGTCCCGACGGCATCTCTGGTAGTCGTAGTCATTTTTCGCCTATTAAGATGCAGAGCAACACGTGTGTCTGTGCAAACGCTGGTAGGGCAGTGCAAGCTACAGTTTGATCAGGACAATGCAGTGACCGTAAAACATCACAGAGCATCTTTTTTTTAAATTTGATGTTAAATATGTTGAAAAGGTTTTGATATTTGCATCATGGTACCGAAAGGGTTAAATTAAGCCTTGATTGTAGTAGTACTTACTCACACGCCACTCTAAGACATTACTCTTAGGTCGCAATCAGTCGGTGCACAGCCGGGAAAACCTCCCAGCAAGCAAACATTCAGGAAATTAATTATTTATTTTTATACTCTTTTCAACGTATAATGTATGACGTTCATAGTATAATGCACGAGTTAAATTTTTACATTTTCCCCTCTGCCCACTGCTTCCAACCAACGTCGTAAGTTGTATGCAACGACCATTTCCCACACGAGGGAGTATTAATTCTAGCTAGTTTTTGCCGACGAACGGCAGTTGTAAACTGTCTCTGAGGCTGGAAGAATTTTTCTTTACTATTGAACAACAATAATTTCCACAACGCGCTACACATATCGCATGGAGAAATGATTATAGCATTTCTCAAACAGGTCCCACAAGCGGACGTCGAAATGCTGCTAATGTTTACCTTATTGAAGGGTAGGAGGCCACAATGAGGGAGAGGGAGAGGTGGGGGTGTCATGGGCCATCAAGGTTGAGTAAAGCTGGGTTATATTATACTTAACCGTATACATCAATACCGCTGTCATACATTGACTTTACTAGCTGAATGCCCAGTTTCCAAATATGCACCCACCAGAAAATGTACTAGTGTTTTATGTGGGCAGCTAGAGTTTTCAGCTTACTGGTAAAGAAGCTGGTTTCAACTGACAAGGAATAAAACTTCGTTGCGTAAATCATCCCAAGAAACCGTTGTTCAAAATGACAATGACAGGTTCTCTCCGACAGGAAGTTTCTCGTCAAGAATTCGTGCTTGCGAACGGAACATCTTACCAGGTTCGTATGACTGCGCCAAAATTCCCTACAATCAAGCGACTGAACAACGAGGCCGCGGCGGAACCCATGATTACAGCGAGAATAGAACTCTCCGATGCTCTTTCTCTCTTCTCAACAGTAGCTCGAGTAGCTTGTGCTTGCTGCCGAGTGGCTACGAGGGAAGGAAGCTAGCAATAATCTTGGCAAGTTACGAAGCGTGAACCGACGGTAGACCTTCCCGGTGCACTAATGAGCAGCACAGACCCTGTGACCTGCACAGGCGTGTCAGCGGTCGCGTAAACATGTCTCGATACTGATCACGCCGCTAGCACACCGCGTTCCTACACACCATATTCACAGCACAGCCGGAGGGGAGTACAGTGGGAGGCAGTAGTACAGGTTGCTTCATATATCTGCGTACAATGTAGTTCAATAAATTTTTGCGGTAGGTTTAGTGAAAAGCGATATTGCCTGAAGCAAAGTGTTTTGCTACAATATCTCGAAGAAAGATGAAAAAATACGTGGTTTTGAGACTCACGAAGGCTTGAATCGAAAGGAAGGACTCATGGTTAACGGTATTATTATTAAGACCGTTGTATAAGAGCCTAAAGTTCACAGTGTCAATCTAAATTCTAGTTTATAACACTAAATTCTTTGCCTCAAAAATTGAGCATAGAGAAAAGCTAAGAACTAACGCCTTGCAGTCAACATCTAAACATTCTGAACTGCAGAGACTCGGTCTTTAACTTCAAAGAAGCTTAGAATTTCACCAAAGGAAATGCTTCATGTGTACTGACACAAGGAACGCGTCTATTTTAGCGAAAGTATGTTACAGACTTTGTGTTCATGATACATCGGCACGTACGACTTAACCTGACGTGTAGATCTACAAGTAAATTTTCGCTCTCACAAAAACAAAGAAAAAATCAAAAAAAGAAACTACTATTCAGATAGCTGACTACTACGTCGCTCCTATGCGAAGGAAACCAACAAAAAAATTGAAAAATGATTCCAACCAAACGAGGAAAGTAAGGTCACTTGCAATCCATTTTATGGGTCGGGAAGTTCGTTCGAAGGACAGAAAAAGTCACGGCTCTCCGCCTTTGTCTTCCCAGGCGAGTTGAAATTCGGCCGAAGTTTTGTAAGCAACAGAAAATTTCCCAGTTACTCAGCAAAACTCCGTCTGCAAGAAGACTACGGGTGCCTCTGAACTTTCCGAAGCCGCTAGGCCGAGAAGTTACGGTTGCGTGAGGCAAACACTTTACGAATCTGTCGTGTGCATTTTTAGATCGTGAGGTACAATGAAGATTCATGACCAAATTAAAACAAAATAATATGTGTTTACATCAATATCATACGATGCCGATAGTTCGTTTCAGATCAAGAATGATATCACCAAATTCATGCATGAATTTTTACAGAGTGGCTACCAATGCTACCAGGACGACCACTGCGAGCGCATGCCACGTATTTCCTGCACAAAAATTAAGAAATTAATCGTCCCCTCCACTGCCGAGGAAAAAGACAATATCATTAGGTAATAGAATGGATGTGGGGGAATAGAACACTCGGTTGTTTTCGCAGTGCATGGTGGGGCGAAGAGATCTCTCATAGTATGAATGTATATGAAAATATAACCATCTAGAAAACGAGTGATTACACTCCTGAAAAGGAAATAAAGTTTTTCTCAAGTTTAAAAATTATATCCGACAAACGGCAGTCGTTCGTGAAAATATAAACACGGGAGCGCGAGTGCACAGCAAATTAACGTTTCGACATTGCTCAAGATTCAAATGAAACAGGAAGAATTAACTAGAAAACTCACTTCGCAAGACGCTCCCCATGATTAATTAAGTTACCGTTGGTTAGAATCGCGAATGCAAGCCGCACCAGCAGGGTTATTGAAGCGAAGTGAGCTGCAGCGAAGTAAATTGTAGTTCAGAAGCGTTAATGCTCAGAATCCCTAATTTCTACATAAAATGCTCCTAAATTTCAACGAAGACAGCATATCGATTAGCATCATTCATTTTCCTGGTATCCGAGAGAAGCTACTTTAGGCCAGAATTTAGGAGATCTGTTCAAAGTCATTCTACTGTAGTCAATTATTTGGACAGCATTGGTAGCGACATCTTAGTGAGCTACTTTGATAGTTTCGTAAGCACAGATCGACTAAAATTTTGTTAGGTTCCCGCAAAGTTCAGAAAATGCCGTGAACACCTAAAGTCTCAGCAGCGTTACACAGCTGTTCTTTAGTTCATCATCCATGAACTTCCGTTTACTTGTGCGTTGCAACCTCAATTGTCAATATACTGATAACATTCACATCGTATTTAATTCTGATGTAGAACTTAAGTTAGTCCTTGTGGGTTATGCCGCCACTTCTGATTTTCATTTTTCAAATTTTTCGACGTGAGGTTAGAATAGATTAAGGTTAATTTAAGCAAGGAAAAATGTGGTTCATTAAGGTGAAGGTATAATGAAGCTAAATTGAAATTAACACTAGGTGGAGTTAAGGCTGAGTCACAGAGGTTTGTTAAGTTCATGAAGTTGTGATGGTAATAAATTAGAAAGCTTTAACTCAAAAAGTTACAATGGGTGAATTAACAAATGACATGACCCACAAGTACTCTTCCATTTTAAAAGAAACCCCGCATGTGAATCAAAAGCAATGGCGTTGATTATTTTGTTAACACATGGTGATTTCATTAGGAAATCACCACAGAAGTCTCTAGATCAGTTTTCCCAGCGCCTCGTCTCTGCTCTCTCTCACTTGCCCTTCAACAGCGCAAGCACACCGGGAATCGACTCGAAATTTGCAACTTAATGAGTAGAACTAAGAACAAGGAAACTTATAACAAACTAGTAAAATTAGCTAAGAACGAGTAAAACTAAGGATAAGGAAACTAGTCACGAACAAGTAACCTAGCCGAGAACAAGGAAACTAGCCGAGTACAAATAAACTAGCCGAGAACAAATAAACTAGCCGAGAACAAATAAACTAGCCGAGAACAAATAAACTAGCCGAGAACAAATAAACTAGCCGAGAACAAATAAACTAGCCAAGAACATGTTAAATTGCTTGACAAGGAAACTAGCCGAGAACAAATAAACTAGCCGAAAACAAGGAAACTAGCCAAGAACAAGTAAACTACTTGACAAGGAAACTAGCCACGAATAAAGAAACTAACGAAGAACAAGGAAACTAACAAAGAATAAAGAAACTAAGAACTAAGACCAAGATAGACTAGTTAGGATACAAGCAGAAAGCGTCTGGTCTGCCATACTCCACACCGCAAATTCAAGGATCACACAAGTTTAGTATTACCCTTCATGATTTTTTTCCCCTTACAAAGACCTAGGAACGACATTGAGCAACTGAGTCAACGCGCAAACTGAAGAGTTTGTTCGAGTGAACTCATCAAAACTAGAAGAACCACACGCGGGTATCAGCAAACTGTTCATTAAATGGAACCATTCATCAAATCCTAATGAAGAACAAATAGATTTCTCAACTTTATTAAACTTTCCGAATGCTTAAGACACCTCAGTACCAGCTTATTTTTTTTACAAATATTCAAGTTTTTAAATTCTTTTAGCAAGACTCAGATGTCTGGTTTTGACAACCCATCAGTAAAAATAATCGAACTTTTTGCCGTTCATGTGTAGGTGTAAACATGAGAGTTGGAAAATTTTTGATAAAATTGTGGAAATTAGATTCAGGACTCGACGACTTGAATGTTTAAAAATTTAACTCTTATCGCTATTCAGAAATTTCGCAGCAAACTTTACAGATCTAATAAACAATGTTTTTTTAGAATAATAATTAAACAGATACGCTCTTCAGGCAATTGAGTAATTAAGGAAACAAACAAGAAACTAAATAGCAAGTGTCACGCACTTATATAGTTAATTATGTAGACAGGAATGCAGGCGTGACGATGGCAAGCAACGGGAATGTTGCGCTCTAACAATTTTTAGTCACTAATGATAAAATTTACATCTACATTGCTACAGTCTTCTCCAGGTAATTTACGTCATCTTAAATGCGTAATTCTAAGATTAATATCCTTACCAAACACGAGTGACAACGAAGAGAGATTTATAATCCTGCACCGAGATCGGAAGAGAGTCACACATCCACACTGCACAACAACCGTACATTTACTGAGTGACGTCATTTTCAACTTTCGACAGCTGCTGCACGTGCCGTGACGGATCAGTTGCCTACGGCCTCCATATTAATAATTTAGAGCCAATTTATATCACTCATCAGCGCTAACTATACTACATTAACAATGAACAGGTACGATAAAAAATTCTTATCACTTTTGAGTTGATTTTCTTTGTAAAAGAGTTTAACTGAATATCGCAATATCAACTAAACACAAAGACGTATATTATGTATAATTAGAAAAACAAACAAATTTTTAATTTTGCAATCCTCCTAATTTATTAAATTAGCTATCACTTCAGAGAAGGAATTTATATTTGTTGAATTCTGTAAGCATTTGCGAGGAGTAAAAATTTAAACGTCTGGCAAAGCATGGCAATTATGCTTGTAAAAATGACTCACTGTGCTTGTACAAACGACTGTATTTCCTAGTAATATTAAAGAACATTTACTACAAACCATGGGCCTCAATTATGAAATACTTCATGTATAGATGGAAAAGAAATAAATATTTTCTTAAAAATTGACTCACAATTCCAATCCTATAACGCAAATTTACCAACAAACCGTCATTCAAAATGAGGTGTCCAGAAACTGCATTGCAAGCACTCAACCACCAACCATTAGAGTTCATTGGCAACTACTGAACAACAGAATCAGTCAATCATGGATACAGACAGTAAATAAAATTCCAACCACGACTTTTCAATTGTCTGCTATATTCATAAAACATCTCGCTATTTCAGTCACTGTTTGTGGCAATGGCTATGCCATTTTATGACTAGATAGATAAACTAATAACTCAAAACATGTAATATTCCATGTCTCGAATATATGTATATTTGTTTTTAACCCCATAATGAGTGTTGAAAAAAAAATATTTAGGCTAATAACTTTATATTCAGGCTAATAAGTTGGGTATGAAGCTCACACGTTTTGGATTAGATACGTGCTCTAAGCACCGTAATTTTTATCCAGCAACACCCACAAGATGTGAAAATCTTATCTGTAAGTTCATCACGACTGTAAACCTGATCAAGCACGACTATAAGGTTGGTCATGTCGTGTAACAGAGCATTACAACGAGCCGTTCGTTCTCTACAAAATAAATTTTAGTAGAAACCTGATAAAAGAGAGGTAAAGGTTTCGAAGTAAGCGCGAAAGGTTGTGCCTTGCTAGATAGAGATCGTATATTAAGATGATGCCATCGATTAGAAAGTGTTTCTAATATAGGGTAATACTTATGAATTAGAATTCACAAAAAATAATCGCATCTCAAGGTATGTAAGTGATACATTAGAAATTTCTGTGTAACTTTGATAAGCATACCTTTCTGTGTGTTATCAAGGGTAAACGCAACCACACATCAACACTTATATTTTGTAGACAACTTTGTCACAGCGCGCAAAGTTAAGCATAAATTATGTCACCTGATTGCTGCACTGTAGTATTTTTTGGAGCTCCTATACTTGCCACTCACGCTTCATAAAAAATAGAACTAAACTAAGTATAAATATTTGAGCGTAAGCAGAACAGATAATAGGACTCTAAGACATAAAAGTCTTTATGAACATATTAAAGCAGCAATAATATAGGGAATAGCTAGGCTTTTCGCAACGCAGAAATAATTCACTGTTCATTACAAACGTCAGCGGTGCTTAATTCTATGATAAAAGAAATTCATACGTCCATTCTCGGAAAAAGTATTCCACTATATATGTGTTGTTTTTATGGTACATACGAATGCATAGATAAATTTATTGCATGAGCTTTGAATTTGCGTCGATTTTATCAGCGTTGCAAAAACAGCAATTGATCTATTAATTCCACGAACTCACAGCTGTTCGACCTCAGCGACCTTTCAATTTCTATGTAATTCATGAAGAAAGAAAGTGATTCTTACTCTAGCCCCACATGCGCAACCTTGAATTTTCCAAATAATCTCAGTCTTGAAATTTGTTTCAATTATATTGATCCATGCGCTTGGAACTGCTTTCCACTCTCACCTGCTTTCTGCGTGAGTCAGCCAGCAAACCTCGGATAGTTTTTTATACGGAGATGAAGGATAGTCCATCTAACAGTAACATTTCAAGTTACCCTTCATTCTCCTAAACTCGTTCACAGAAATAAATAATGAGGACTTGAAAATATTCGTCAATACTTCAGACTTCTATTGTATGTACTATGCAGATAATTGCAGATGACAGGATTCAGTCGGAAATTATTTCCTTCTCTTTCTTCCGATTGCAACAAGCCTGAATCCAAAATCCAGAGCAGGAGTGAGAATGTTCACGTATTCCAATGCTGAAGTCACACTTCTGAGCCGCATAATTGTTGTCCGTGTAATACGGTATGAGATGTATAGTTGTGATGGAAAATATTAAATCAGAAGCATCATAATCGTTATAAAGTCATCACTATTACTCATGTGCTAATTTTCTACACCACTTCGGAATGTAGATATCAATCGTTGGAACTATAGAATTCTTTTTTACTGTCACGTTCGAGTTTTGAGATTACGTACGTCACATAATGTGATCTAAAACACCACCGTCGCCCACTTTCCTAATGATCAACCTACTTCTATTTTCACTTTCATCTGTGGAGATTACCACATCTAAAGCATTTACCTGAAGAGTGAACCAGTACTGAAACGATATCGGACTTTCATCACAAAACTCTCTTAGCAAAGTTTAAGTTGAATTCACAGCTAATTTACAAAGATATAATCGCAAACATGTTGACTATACTTTCGTTTACAGCATCAAAGGTACTGTAATGGATTGGACATCTACAACCTGGCCCTCGCGTGAGCAAGACGAGCAAGCGTCCAGAGTACACCACTCGTCACGCAGAGACTTCGTTTAATTTGCGAACATCCTACAGTCAAATGCTTTCGTAGAATAGCGTGTTTTAAAGACTCACCAGGTGTGCTAATCTTCAAAGGATACGTGCGCAAGCAGAGATGATTGTATTATGCTCCCAAGCACGGAAATCCCAAGCAGAATGACGTCACTCCATCTAGGCATAAACAAACCCAATATCGATGCTACAGAGCATTTGAAACTTTCAACGATGTTAGTATCACCAAAACCATACCGGTAACTGTTTCATAATTCACTGGATGTAAATTTCATGCACTATCACTGTTCACTAAGATAGTAGATTGAAGAAGAAGCGAGCGTCACCCTGTCACCATGGAACGGCGAGGCCTTACGCTGGTCTCTGTGTTTGTTCCAGGCACCACTGGCTCAGAGGGAGAGAGGCAAATATCGATCGCTGGACTCTAACTCGCTTGGGGGTCTGACACTCCGATGCCGAAGCCGTAGCCACCATACGCCACACCCAGACTTCAGCTCTCTATCCGAACGAATCTTCACACCTAAACATGATTCGGACTCGTCAATTCAGAGCAGCTTCTAAGCTTTCGAATATTGTCAAGATCCGATTCGTTTTTGTTTAGATGTGAATAATAAAGCACTCTTTTCAGACATAAGCATGTTCAAGGATTAACGTTAAGGTTAGAGTCCTATTCTACGTATACTTAAAAAATCTGGCAAATGCGGGGTGGCTAATTTCGACAAGTTATAAATTCTTAACTCTGCTCTAGAGAACACAGCATCGACAATGATGAAATTAGTTTTCTAAAACTTAGTCGCTGATGTCGGAGAGAAGCGAGAGTTGCGTCTTTTACCTCAATAAATATTGCAATCAAACTATACAAAAACCAGATTCGTGTTCTTGTATTAAGTGTAATATCTTATTGCTTTGAATCTTTTACTTTATTCCTAATATTGAGATAAATTTTACCTAATAACTGTATTCTTCTTGTGCATATTACATATCTGAGCCGATTTAGTCAATAAGTCAAGATATAACACTTCTTTCTCAAAATTCGCGGAGAAACACACGTATTAGGTTGTTACAAAAATAATGCCCGATTTCTGAAGCATGCATTTAATCCTTGGTAAATGAACAATAGAGATGTTAAACTTAGTCAAAATATGAACCCTGAGCAGCTATGCATTTCTGCCATCGGACTACAAGATTATTTATCCCTTGTTGATAAAAAGTTAATGGCTGTGATGCAACAAAATCTTTGAAGGTCGTTTCCACCTCTTGTTTAGACCTAAAAGTTTTCCCATCGAAAAATGTGCTTAAGAGCTTGAATAAATGATAATCAGTAGGTGAAAGATCTGGAGAATATGGAGGATGTGGTAAAGTCTCGTATCCCAGTTCTGTGAGTTTCTGGACGGTCATTCTTGCAACATGTGGTCGCGCGTTATCGTGGAGCAGAATTGGACCACATCGATTCACTAATGCCGGTTTCTTTTCGCTCAATCGAGCATGCACAACAGCGAGATCATTGCAGTATCTCTCTGCATTAATGGTCTCATTGACTCCCAAAAAATTGTAGTGAATAACACCTATTGCTGACCACCAGACAGTCACCATAATCTTTTTCTGGTGCAACATTGGCTTTGGGAAGTGTTTCGGGGGCTCATCACGATCGAGCCATTGACCTGATCGTTTACGGTTATCATAAAGGACCCACTTTTCCCCACAAGTGACAATTCGGTCAAGAAAGGGATCGTTGGTGTTGCGCAGAGAGAGCATCGAGCACACTTCAAAACGCCTAAGCTTTTGATTCTCATTGAGCTCATGAGGAACCCATTTATCGAGCTTTTTCACCTTACCAATAATCTTCAAATGGCGCGAGAC
>VCRD01002052.1:3087-17025 GCA_006783055.1 Trinorchestia longiramus
CATATCCTCATTCTACGGATGCACTCAATTGACGCATCCAACGTATATCCTAATCCTACGGATGCACTCAATTGACGCATCCCACGCATATCCTAATCCTAAGGATGCACTCAATTGACGCATATCCTAATCCTAAGGATGCACTCAATTGACGCATCCCACGCATATCCTAATCCTACGGATGCACTCAATTGACACATCCCACGCATATCCTCATTCTACGGATGCACTCAATTGACACCCTACATTATTTTGTTCCCAATTGATGGCGAATGCTGTCCCAAATGTTCCCAATAGGCTCACTCGCTAGAAACCATACAACATAAAACAACTTTAGTAACATTTGGAAAATTGGCAATAAATGCATGCTAGAGGGAGTACGACAAAAATTAATGCATCTATAAGTGGTTAAGGTCGTTCTCGATTTCTAAACCTGAGTAATGACTATTGAACAAAATGTAATATTTAGAATACTAGTTAGCCAAAGGTATAATAAGTTTAATTAGGTGTTTGAATAATAAGTCGAAAGATTATGGGTTCCATGCTCCAGTATATAATTTAGCTGTTAATGGAATGAACAATAAAAACTCGTAATTCAATAATGAAACTTTTAGTGAGTATTCTGAAATAAATTAGACTGTGTTGAAGTGTTTCATCAAAAACTTTTTAAAAAATATGGTCGCAGGTTAATGCTAGAAAAAGTTAAACTGAACTTATGAAGATCGTACATGGCCAGGTACCTGAATGTCTCACCAGATAATAAAAAAATGAGCAGGAATTGAACTCTGCATCAGGAATTGAAATTGTTAAAAAAATTGAAATCGTCCCACGACTACTGTAAAGACTCCAAAGTCTCATCACAATTCTCTCTCTGGCTGTCACATAATTAAACAAAATCAAGTTTTCCGGCAGGATAATTTTTCATCGCCTTAAATTGTGAGTAGATTATTAAGAATAAAAAGAACTGTGATATTACATTTGATGACTTGGCCCCCTAGGTCTACAGATCTTGCACCTACTGAACTTGTTTGGGATAAAATTGGCCGTTAAGTGTAAAATGCAGAGCCTTAGAATGATTAGTTAATAGGCTTATAATACTTGGAAATCCCTTCCACAACATATTGCGATGAGTTACTAAAAAGAATGTCACGAATATGCTGAGCAGTCATAGTAGCTCGTAGTGGTTTATCATCAAAACAAAATATGAACTATTTAATTAAATTGCCGATTATATCACGTTTATTTAGGATTAAATTATTGAATAATAGTGCAAAGAAGTAGAAAACCAAAATTACTTCTTAGAAGACTTGAAACTTATTATCTTTGGTTTAGAGAAAAATCGCAGGGTGGTCCCAAACTTTTGGCTGGTAGTGTCTCTAATTTCACTTAACACATCGAGGTCTCCCCCGTCCACTCTTCCTCCATTACAGCCAAGCTTCAGTTCAAGTGGCACCACAAGGGCGTACAATGTCAGTGTGTCAGCTGGCACAGCCCGCTACACAGACGTCTCCAACAGACAAGAAGTTCAAATGAGAAGAATAAAGAGAAGGAAAAACACGCGCACTCGTGCAAGCAGTCACATGTACGGTGCACCCAACAAACACTGCTGATGGTCTTGAGTAACACTCAGCGTTACCACCAGGGAGCGCCAATACCCCATGGTGCACTGACGAGGACAGACACTAACAGAACCTTTCGCCATGACAATGAAGCCCACAAACCTGACCTCTATCCTGCAGGACACTCACCTGCGTACCCCAGAGAGGGGGTAGGGGGTGTACACGGGGCACTTGCAGTGGGGTACGTGGAGTAGTTTTCTGACTTACCTTCAGTCTGATCAGGTTCAACAATATTATTCGCGATGTTTTTCAGTACTACAAGGCGCCCTACTGAAATAAAGGAGATGTTAGATTTACATTGCATAAGTATTTTACAGGTAAATTGTACCATATCTTGAATTTTAACAGTGAACTAAACATCAATTATCTTTTTAGTTTCATAATTCTTATTTCTGTAATCCTGAAATGCAGCAAACGTCAAATTTTCCACGCCACGTCATTGTTCTCTTTAACCCCTTCAGTCACGGCCTAAATTTACGATAATTTTCATTGAAAAACTTTATTCATCTCATCTTCATAAACAAACCACATTCACTAAGATGAGGCAAAAAAACTTCCAAAATTTTAATAATTTGTCCAAAATTGCATGTCCAATATGTTGGACATCATGATTCAAAGTGAAATCCTTATTTGCATTTTGAAGTGCGTCCAATACACGGGACCAGGGAACTGAAGGAGTTAAGAAAGAAAATCCAACTCGTACACTTGGAAAATGATATGGAAAAGAAAAAATGCACATCTAATATTCGTGGTTTTGTTATTTTTTTAACAATGTTAGCATCACCATCTGCTTTCTAATCCCAGCAATGAAATAAACTGCACCAAATTTCCTGCATTCTGTAAGACGTCCTGCATGTACAGTTAGGCTGAAAACTGTTCAACACGCTTCTAAACAACTTATTCAATTCAGTTTTCATGAATTATGGTAGGAATCATTAAGTAAAATTATGCTGAAATAATGCTTTTATCATGGCTACAAAAATGCTCCAAAAATGTAATAGAAACGCCTGGGAAATAATATGTTACAAAACATATACATTATTTAGGCTAAAGTATCAAGTACACTCATGGGGAAACGGATATTATCTAGTTTTAATGAAGCATTTTCATTTAACTTTAGATGATATTGAAATTTTTATATTAAAATATTATTTCAACAAAATATCTTCATTCTTAGAACGCCTAATCTTCAATCTGCTCCCCAGTTCACGCGTCTGCAGTGTACAGTGTACAGTCTACAGTGTACAGTCTGCAGTGTACAGTCTGCAGTGTACAGTCTACAGTCTGCAGTGTACAGTCTACAGTATAGTCTGCAGTATAGTCTGCAGTGTACAGTCTACAGTATAGTCTGCAGTGTCCAGTCTACAGTATAGTCTGCAGTGTACAGTCTACAGTATAATCTGCAGTGTACAGTCTAGAGTATAGTCTGCAGTGTACAGTCTACAGTGTCATCAGTTAGCCAGTGAAAATCACGAGAATCTCAGTGTAGATCTCGGAGAACAAAGACACAAAGCTCATGCTGATGATAATGATACACAAAGCTCATGCTGATGATGATGATTGTAGGGCAATAGCAAAAAATTCTATATGTGTGAAAACCAAACTTCTGAATACAAGAAATCATTGCATGCAGTAATATCACACAAAGGATATACCAGAAAATATTAGATATATCATTTTTGCCTGTGAACTCAATACTGTTTAGCTTTATTTATTAGCATTCTGTTATAATTTTCTTAAAATAATTTCCATTACATTTTTGAATACTCCAGTACTCCTTATGATAGAAGCATTATTTCAGTATAATTTAGTTTTGTGAATGTCATAATTCATTTATCCTAGAATGGTAACCCTCTAATTCAGGAGCATGGTAACTAGGGAGAAACAGGCCCCAGATACTAGGGTTATAACATAAGTAATTATTTTTAAAGCATGTTAGATAATTTTAGGGTAACTGTAGTATACACATCAGTACTACATAATACATGATGCCCACTTGAGGAAATATTGAGCATAGCAAGTTGGAAAGTCCAGCAGGACTGAGATCTTGTCTTCCTTCAGCCCATAAAAATAATGAGGAATAAGTGCAGGCGCTACTGCAACAGTACATGTACTTCAGTACACTTCCCTTCCCCAGGCTCTACTGCAACAGTACATGTACTTCAGTACACTTCACTTCCCCAGGCTCTACTGCAACAGTACATGTACTTCAGTACACTTCCCTTCCCCAGGCTCTACTGCAACAGTACATGTACTTCAGTACACTTCACTTCCCCAGGCTCTACTGCAACAGTACATGTACTTCAGTAGGCTGCTGAAGTACACTTCACTCCTCCTTGTGTTCTTACAGAGCCACAACACAGCCATGCTGGAGCAGTTGCAACACATACTCTTCACTTCCTCAGCTCAAAATGTAGTTCTAAAATTATCAAAACTCAATTGTTCAGTAAATGAATTAGAAATACCATAAATGAAGTGGCAGAAGCTGGGAGTTGCTGATCCTAACCATAATTAGGTCAAGTCGAGCAGGTAATTATTTCAATTGCAATATTCTACAAGAAGTCCAGCTTTGTCAACTATCCCTGTCTACCAATGCTCCAGTTCCATGAAGCCCATTTTATGAAATTCTCTCTTTTTTGAGGTAAAGCAGAGTGTGACCCTTGAGGCCCATCACAAATACATCATAATCCAACACTGTTAAATAAGGAAAGAGATGTAATGCAAGCAGCACACTTGTATGTTCACTGGTAATTTAAAAATACTATAAAACAGAATGTAGTTCCAATATAAATTACTTAATTTAAATTTGAACTCCAGTTTTTATTTCTATCTCCAAATAGCTTATTTTTGTAAGCTTACCACCATGTCTTTTACCATTTCAGAATCACATTGCTTCATTTCTAGCTTTAAATTCTTGAAACTTTAGATAACAACACGGGCTATCACTTCTAAGCCTGAGTCAGGCTCGTGTGAATGATGTTGAGAAACAATTTGCTGCAAATGACATGTTATGATGCTATAAATGAACCCCATTGCCCTATGGAGCAAAATCCTAAGAGCAAGACTGATGGACCAGCATTTCCTAGCCACAAGCCTCAATGTGACATTGAGTTGCTAGTGTTATATGAGGATGCTCATTGTCTTGATGAAGAATGATCTTTTTCGTCATTGCCTACAACTGAATGATTTAATGGTACAGCTTGGAGAAGCCGTTTGATTGTTGCAAGATTTCTCCGATTTCCAGCTTTTCAGAGGCCTAAATAATTATTTGAGGGCAAAAACTCTGCATTCTAAAGACCAAGTCACGAATGAGCAACAATTGTTCTTCTATTCAAAATGAATAAATTTTATAAGAACAATAAGAAAACTGGGAGATCGGTTGACGAAGATTGTTGATATTGATAGTGATGACAAGGATGATTAAAATGTATTAAATTAAAATTAAAAAAAGAATATATCTAAAGCTGAGCTCAGCATCATAGAAAGAAAGTTTCCCAGAAATACCTACAATTTTTGTGAAGTATAAGACTGAAAGAGAGGGTGACATGAACTGATAACCATGAAGCCTGACTACATGTGAGGTGGACAGTTCAGTGTTGACTGCTAGAGTTCTCTCCCCAGCACTACAAGTGAGGTGGACAGTTCAGTGTTGACTGCTACAGTCATCACCTCAGCACTACAAGTGAGGTGGACAGTTCAGTGTTGACCGCTACAGTCATCACCTCAGCACTACAAGTGAGGTGGACAGTTCAGTGTTGACTGCTACAGTCATCTCCCACAGCAGCCCACACTCACTTGTGAGCACAGTTCATCCTGCAGTTCAGCAGGGCACTTGAAATCTGGCTTAATTAACCTTCTGCAATGCCAACATGGCTGAAGTTTAGTTAACTACTTTCATGTTTTGTTTTATGGTGGTATCATGAGGAATGAACATTGTTCAAATTACCTTAACAAGCAATGTTTACCTTCAGAAGTTGAGGCAGTAAAGCAAGCAGCAACATCTCCAGCAGCAGCAGCAACATCTCCAGCACCAGCACCAGCAGCAGCAACAGCAGGACTGGCCAGAGAACACCTGCACAAAACACTCAAAGTTAGATACCAGTGTTCTACATCAAGACACTTCCTACACTAGACACATCGGGCACAAAAAAAACACTAAAATATTCCTAAATAAGTAAAGTTACTTTGCATCTTGAACTGTAGTTCACACAAGTTGAAAATGTAGACAATTAGGCTACAGTTCGAATTAACAAACAAACCTAACAAAATAGATGCAAGAGAAGAGGCAGGCAGTCGTATCATATCCCTATACGTATGAGAATGGGAGAACTAAATTAAGTTTTGACTTCATAGGTGATGTACAGTCAATACCAACACACCTGTGGGGATACTACCTAAAAAACTGACCAGGGCTCTTGTGTTTGGACTAACTGAATGAGAAGCAATTGAGGACTGAGAACTAGCAAATTAAGCAGCTCATAAAAGAATAGAGGACTAAGAACTAGCAAATTAAGCAGCTCATAAAAGAATAGAGGACTAAGAACTAGCAAATTAAGCAGCTCATAAAAGAATAGAGGACTAAGAACTAGCAAATTAAGCAGCTCATAAAAGAATTGAGGACTGAGAACTAGCAAATTATACAGCTCATAAAAGAATTGAGGACTGAGAACTAGCAAATTATACAGCTCATAAAAGAATTGAGAACTAGCAAATCAAGCAGCTCATCAAAGAATTGAGGACTGAGAACTAGCAAATTATACAGCTCATAAAAGAATTGAGGACTGAGAACTAGCAAATTATACAGCTCATAAAAGAATTGAGAACTAGCAAATCAAGCAGCTCATAAAAGAATTGAGAACTAGCAAATTAACCAGCTCATAAAAGAATTGAGGACTGAGAACTAGCAAATTAAAAAGCTCATCAAAGTGGAGGACTGAGAACTAGCAAATTCTGCAGCTCATAAAAGCATTGAGGACTGAGAACTAGCAAATTAAGAAGCTCATAGAAGTGGAGGACCAATATTTCTTGTTCACTCTAATTCCTGCTTACTTTAAGAGCAGGTCATAAACTTTTGAACTCATATCAAGGTACCTGAAGAAGTACTTACCAAGCATAGGTTGATACTGCATTACTTTATTGTTCAAGTGTAAATTCAAAGCACAAATGATGCAATGTTATGAGAGGAGCAAATGTCTGACTATAAAAACATTAATCATTATTTATGCATTAACTACCACTTGAACTCTACTAATTTTGTAGGATTCTCTGAACTATTCCTTCAGTCATGGACTTTACAAGAGCAATGGGAGACCATTTTACCATCCCAGTGTCCAGCAGTATCTTAATCTTTAATTTTCTCTTCAGTATCTCAATCTTCATTTTTACTTTAGTATCCCAATTTAGCATTCAAACCTAGCACTAAGAAATTCAGATATACAAGTTTACTTCTCTTGGATTGTCTCCAGGGAAGATTAGCTCAATCCAGTCCATGAGCAGAAGCAACACACTCGATCAACAAAAATAGACCAAAATATCAATACAGAATACTACAGGTAAATTTTTGTTCAGAGATGATAATAAAATCTACACAGCAAAACTAGTCATTTGAGAGTAACACTTGTACTTAATCTCTTTCATCAAGTTACAGAACACAGTACAACAACAGAAGTCAGAGTGCTGAGTATGGAAAGATAATCAAATGATTAAATGCTGCATTGCATGAAGCATTCAGCAGACAATATTGCACAACATACAGTATTGCAGGCAGCAAGCAGCAGTCCTACCTCCCACACTCAAATCATTGATCAGTGTATTCAAGGAAAATTTGAGCTCATGAATGCAGGGTGACTTCCCAGTTATTAGTACATTGAAGTGTCTCACATGAGTTGAGCCACGTCAGTCTATGCACATCTAGAATGACAAAATACTCAAGTAAAATTCATTATAAGACATCCTTTTTGCTGAAGTGTATAAGATATTCTACACATACATTTTTAAAATTACTCAATAAAAAGTATCATCTTGAAATCACTTTCACAATTTTTGCCACCATTCCTCAAAGAATATAATATTCTATGACATTTTTTCAACAGCAGCATATAATTTATATAAAACTCGTGGAGTTGGCTACAGGACCCACCAAGCTTTGAAATATGTTTAGTCAGGAGCAGACTTCAAAATTTAGAACCAAGCAGGGCTTGTGGGCTATACACATATCAAAATTTCTATTTTTCACAAAGCACTGACACTAACTTCAATTGACTTTGACCATATGAAAGATGAAAAAGAAAGTAATTGAGTGAAACCCTAATCTGTATGAATCAATTGTACAAAAGGCTAAACTATCCTCCTTTGTTCTTGTATTGCACTAGTAAAGTGACAAACCAGTTGTGTTGTTGACAGCAGGGCCAAGTGTTGACAGCAGGGCCAGAGCACAGGCTTGTATTGTTGACAGCAGGGCCAGAGTGTTGACAGCAGGCCCAGAGTATTGACAGCAGATCCAGAGCACAGGCTTGGAAGTCCCACATGGGTCTGTGGTCTATGCTTTGCTTGCCTCTAGAGACAATCCTTTCTATTTAATGAGATGAACAACATAATTTCATGTTTTCTTCATTGAAACATGAAATCAATTCTAGGTTTTAATAGATTATCCATCATTGTTTGTTAATAATGATGAGGCTCTCTGAATACCAGTCCTCATCTCAGGCTTTAGATCCCAGTCTGAAACATCGTTCATCAGTTAATGCTGGCATCATATAGATGAGCAACTCTCTTGTATAGGTGCTCAGACAACACGTAAGTTAGGCAGTTATTCAAACAAACTATTTTACAAAAATATGAATAAAGTTAGCATTATAATCATGACAAACAATAAATTTTAGTCAAACACAAAAATAGAGTTTAACTTACCTCAGATGTGAAAAATAAGAGAAAATTAAAGCTAAATGAATGATTATTTAAAACTATTATTCTTCATGGAGATGGCGCTCACAGACAAATAGGTAGAAATATTTTATATGCACAAAACAAGTAAACAGCGGCTGAATTTTTGAATGTTTAGTGCGGCTTATAAACTAGGTTTGTTTAGTCTGGATTATGAACTAGAATGTTAAGTGTGGTCTATGAATTAGAACGTTCAGTATCGACCATGAGCCAAAACTATTAGATCGGTTGGTTAGTAGAACTGGAGTCCTCCAAAAGGCTCCAAATAGGCTTCTAGAAAGTGAAGTCACGCTCAACCCACCAGCCTGGACTCCAGCAAATAGACTTAGACTTAGACTTAGATCGAGGGCCAGCGTTTGGCTGGGGCCTTTGTAACGGCCTTCAATTCCCTCCAATACACANAGACAAAAATAACATTTATTTCGAGGCAGGCATAGTGTTAATACACAGTGGATTTCCAATTGTTAATTTTAAGACTTTGAGAGTGCTGATGTAGCTACAAACGATTATTTCTGTCCACTGTGCTGCAATTTGAAGTAGAGTCTCAGAGGGGCGCTTCGATAAATTTAATGAAGTCTTAATCCTGGCATCCAACATCGCTGCATGCTGCTTTCTCTGAATTAAAAGATATTACAGTCATCTATTTAACATTATTGTTACCTAAAAATCATTAGCACCGAACAAAGCAATAAAACAAGGTGCAAGGACATGTGATTTGGTTTCTTTTTAAGCTATTTTACAAGTTTATGCTCACTCACTATAGAAGAAACTTATGACTTTTGTTGTCATAGAGAAAAAATTACCAAATTTCTTCAGTTATATAGATTTAATTTGTTTTTTTTTGAGCATTCAGGACCTGTTTCTGAACGTAGAGCTAAGCCCAGCTCTATAATTGCGTATTCCAATATAACTATTACAGAAATGTGTCTCTTAGCTCGTAATACGCTAGATCTCATGTATAATACAATTTAATAAATTCAAACTGTTCTTCTGCAAAAATTTGAAGGAATTATTGCCGCTTGACTTTCAAGTAACCCTCACGACACAGCCTATTAACCCTCATGATACAGCCAGTCACCCTCACGACACAGCCAGTAACCCTCACGACACAGCCAGTAACCCTCACGATACAGCCAGTAACCCTCACGACACAGCCAGTAACCCTCACGACACAGCCGCAAATAGTCGTGCTAGATAGGTGTTCAAGTGCGTGAAGTGTAAGAGTTCGATCTAACGAAACGTACCAATCACGCCGGGTACCTCGTGAATACTTTATCTAGCGACCGAATAACTATCGAAGTGATTAAAAGTGCCTAGCGTTAAGGTTTTGAACGAAATATCTAGACAAGAAACAAGATATCTAGACAACAAACAAGTTATTTGGTAACAAGCACCACATTGGAGCAAGCTTCACACTGGAAAACAAGCTGCCCTCGTAGACCGCCTACCAGCAAGGTAACAGCAGCACGCCGACCACCTGCTTAGACCTAAGAGCCCGAGCCAGCGAACAAAACCCAAGGAAAACCATTCCTACACTAGCTTGGTCAATATCACCAGCTTGGTTGACTGGTGAGCGAATCTACTTGCGAGCGGGAAGACCCGGGTTCGAATCCCGCTGCTGACATGGTTGACGCGGCGAGAAATATGGCCTGGGACTTGGGTAAACAAGCGAATAATTATCGAAGTAATTATCCGACCCGAGAATGGGCCAGAAGGTTCGTTCCTATAGCCTCGTTCTATTCTATTCTATTCTACTACAATCATCTGCTATTATCTACTAGTACTACTTAGGGAGAACGGCTATTTTTCCGTTGTCGTCGTTATGTGAGAGTGTTCTTCGGAGGTTAGTGATACGATCGGCTTCGTAGCTTGCATATTTATTATTGAACATGATCAAAATCAGAGAAGAAGTTGAGGCCAAGAAAATCCGTAAACTGAGACCTGTCCGGACAAGGACTATTAAGTAACTCGAAATGATTACCTGTCCTGATTACCTGAAATCCGTAAACTGAGACCTGTCCGGACAAGGACTATTATGTAACTCGAAATGAATACAAAATTTAGCAGAAGTATTAATATCATGAGACAGCATTGTAAGACAACTGCTGAGTAAAACACTAAGGCATCGTACCTAATTAGCTGGCAGTTAAAGAAATACAAAATGAGATGCCGATAGGCAGCTTCTTCCCGAGGCTGTGAACTTTAATCACCGTATCAAACGGCTGGTCGATCTTTTAGTGTGCCCGTCAGAAAATACTCGAACGTAGAGACTTGAGTGATACGAAACTCGCCAGTGATATTTGCTGCCTGACGCAATAGTTATTATTCAAAATATACTACACCACAAATTCTTCAAACACAATCTCAATCATTCGAATGAAACGTGACTACACGGAAATGAGATTACACGATACAATTTAGTTGTCAATTGACTCATTGTTTTACAAAAGGAAATCTTGGTTTGAACTGTTGCTTAAGGCTATACAAAGGAAAACCCTAATAATTTCTTTTACATTACAGACTGCATGGTAAACTCAAATTTCAACAATACGAATACTGCTGACACTAAGTAAATTATTTAGCACATTGTGGAATAACGTAAGACAAGAGATCCATCGAATTACTGAAAAACAATCACCGGAATTTAACAAACTGCTAAGCCTACAGAGGAACGTCTGTGCCAAGTTAAAATGATAAGCTGAAGGAATAATGGTAAATAAGTGAAACGCAAAACTCCGTAACACATTGCCAATGGAAACTTACCCGTCAGAGAGATTGAAAGCGCGAATAGAATTGTTGTTCACTGGATAATGGTTGTGCGCGGACTGACGGGCATTTAGTCTTAGAACCTGTGGTTGACTACAATCTTCCATAAACGAGAGTTACAATTTGAAATCACGACTAGGATTAAATTTTTCAATTTAAATACCAATCACAAGTGGCGTGAAATGAGTATAAAGATTAACTCTAAAATATTACTAAGTTTAATGATATTTTATAATAAAATAATAAATATTTTAGCGGCTCTACACTACTACCATCATGTACTGCTATCTCCTATTGTTATTTATATCACTACTGTCTACTGCTCTACTGATATCTACTGCTACTGTCGACTACTACCACCACTGTCTACTGCCACGGTCTACTACCATTCTGCTGCCGCCGTCTGGTGCCGACAACTGCCACTGTATACTACTGCCGCTGTCTAATACAATTACTGCCGCTGTCTACTACAATTACTACCGCTGTCTACTACAGTGTACCACTACCATCACTGCGCCATCTACAGTAAACATTTATTTAATTTCTGTGTTTTTGTTCCTGTGTTTGTAATATTTATTTCATTTATGTGTTTGTGAAACACTTATAAGCGTTAATCAAGGTGCAGTGGATGTTGGTACTGTACGAATGGCAATAGAATCCTTTTTTCCAATGGACGAAAACTATTTTTGATGTGTGTTTAGTTTCGGAGAATCTTCAAAAGCATTCCTTCTGTGTAAATAAGAACAGAATAGCTTTCAACACACGGAAAAAATTATTTCGATTTCAGACTTCGAAATAATAACGAATGAATCCTTTTCATTCAATCCTCTAGTTCATGAAAATTATTATAATAGGAATTTATTAATGGGAATCTTTTTCGATATCATCATTTAAAAAAATCTTGATAGAAGAAACAGATTCTAATATTTGCCTTTTTGAAGTGCCAAATTTAATCATTTGCAATTAAACAATACTTTGATGATACTATGATTCGACACTAATGAGGGGATTTTGTTATGTTTGGCTAAAATCTAATGTTGAAATCTTGAGCTTCGATACCAATTTGGGGATCCTGTGCCTAGATACTAATCTTGTGATTTTTCGATTTATCGATTTTGCAACTAGACAATAATCTTGTACTTTGGTGACTGATTATTTTAATAATGGTGACTGGTGACTGGTTAATATTTTGTTACTAGACAAAAATATTGTGACTGAACAATAGTCTTACGATTGTGGGACAGGTTGCTGATTGTAATTTGTGGTTGTGATCGACTGTAATTTTGTGGTTGAGATCTTGCGACTGGACACTAATTTTTTTAACTTTTTGGCTGGACTCAATCAAATTTAATGACTTTGGGACTGATCACTGACTTCGTGATCTGGAGATTTGACACTAACTTCATAATTTTGTAACTAGTCTCTAAACTTGCATTTGATAATCAGTCACTAATTTTGAGATCTCAAGATCAGAAACTAATTTTGTAATTTGAACAGAACGTGCCACAAACTCAGTAGATGATCAATGAATTCAATAGATGATCACTGAAAAGCAAAACGCGAACAGCTTGACGTATACAAGAAATGGAGTCCAACCAAAATACAGAAAAAGCTTCAAAAGCGAAAACAAAGTATCGCAAAGACTGCAAGGCGACGTACAGCTTGCAACTCTTCAACATCGGAGGTTGCAATATGGAGGAGTGCCGCTTCTGTTATTCCAACCATGAATCAGCAGCGATCATTGAAAATCAATCACGTAAGATTCAAGAACTCAACCGTCAGCTCGAACTCAGCCGTCAACTCGAATTCAACAGTCAAATCGAACTGCTGGCAGGGCGCTTAGCAACAATTGAGACAAATCAAAACCAAAATTACAAACACGAGCTAAGGCATCAGTCTTCGGAGACTCACCTTGACAGCCATCTACCTACTAATAACGAGCTCCAGCATATTAAAATTATTGCTGAACGTTCAAACTTCCATCTGAAAACCAAGAACCGTTTTAACGCATTGAAAGACGAAATGGAAAATAATATCAACTCTACAAAGGAACAGACAACGTAAATATCAAAGGAACATAATCCACTACAAACTCAATCTCATACCCAACCTTCTCGAATCCTCGAACCTATTCGCAAATTAAACAAAATTACTAACATAAACCGGCAAAATTTTGATGGAAATAAGCGTACAACTAATGAAAACCCTAAGAACAAGAAAAAACCTCATGTATTTCTCATTGGAGAAAGCATCATCAAAGGACAGAAAACTGAGTTTAAGCAGGGTTCAAATGAATATAAAATTCTCTGCCGGCCTAAAATACGACTTCCCGAAACAGTCCACCTAGTAGAAAATCTACGATGCACAAAGGATGACATAGTTTTAGTTCTTTGCGGAACACGTGAGTTAGAACATGAGACCCAAGATGAAATCTTCCTACAATTTGAAGTGTTAATCCAAAAAGTGAAAAATAAATCCAAGAACGCATGACTGAACAGTATGAAAAGCAGATGAATACATATTTTGAAGAGATATACCAAAAACTTGCGCTCTCATAGCCAATGAGAAATTGACTAATTCGAAAAAATCGAAAAATACAAAAAACAATTAA
>VCRD01002052.1:17250-43690 GCA_006783055.1 Trinorchestia longiramus
TATACGAAGTTACATAGAATATCAAAACATTGACAAAAAAAAGTAAAGAATTTCGTAATGAGATTCCCTTTGCATTTTTTAAAGATATCCAGAAATCTGAAACCAATCATCACAAGTCATAGCTCAGCATAAAACGAGCATAAAACTCTCTGCCGCCACGAACGTAAAATTCTCTGCCGCCCCAAAATACGACTTCCCGAAGCAGTCCACCAAGTAGAAGATCTACGTTGCAAAAAGGAGGACATAGTTATAGTTCTTTGCGGAACACGAGAGTTAGAACACAAGACCCAAGATGAAATTTCCCTTCAACTTGAAGTGTTAATCCATACAGTGAAAAACAAATCCAAGAATGCTATCATAACTAGCATTCTTCCGCGAAGAAATGATGTGAATCTAAATTCCCAAATTCTACTATCTAATGAAAATGTTAAAGAAATATGTGCAGGAAAAGGCGTCATGTACCTAGACCTGATGTCCCATTACACTGGACGGAATTATCTTTTCAAGAAAGATGGAATCCATCTGAATAAAGTCGGGCAAACTAAGCTGAGGAGCTGACTGACCATCGCCACGCTTGAACTAACCACCACATTAGAACACAAAATTGGCAACATACAAAATTGAACAAGCATATTGAAAATATATCCAGAGCATCTACAAGGTAAAGCCAAAAAAATTCGGACAACTGTAATTTGACCAACACAGAACTAAATGATCCTAGAAGACACAGGAAAGCAGTAAAGAGTTTGACTATGACACGTTCTTGTCCGTACAAACTACGATCACATAACGTACCCTACCCTGCAATCCAACATAGAAAAAGAAAGAACAGCGCATCCGACACAATCAAACCAAAAAACGAACAGCTCTCCCGACAAATCGGCATCACTTAACCTTACCTCTGCAGCAGACATCTCTGGCGCTACAAGAAACACTTGCAAAGCTACAAAACTATCGGCAGCTAGACCACGTCCATTGGGATAACCTGAGTAAAACTGCATTATCACAGCACGATAATAGACTAGGACAACTGAAGATACTATTTGGCAACGTACAGAGCCAATTACCAAAAATGCCGGAACTTCAAGCCATTGCGTCAACGCTGTCACATGACATCATAGCTGTCAATGAAACATGGCTAGATCTCAATGGAAGACATCTCCCAGCTGAAGTCTCAGTAAAAGAATACGTTTTGCATAATGTTGACAAACCGTCACACAGCAACAGAGGTGGTGGTTCCCTTATCTACATGAAAGCAAAGCTGCAACCACAAATCAAAACTAAGCGAGCAACAGAAAAATAGGAAATACTACATTTCAATATCCAACCGCATCCAGGAAAAACTATCAAAATTATGCTCGTGTATAGGAACCCAACCTGCACAGTAATTGAAGATGACGAATTCTATGATTGCCTTGATAATATTCTTAGTACTCCTCACGAGACATTAATCATGGGAGACTTCAACTTGCCCCACATAAACTGGTCCCAAATAAACTGGACTACTCGCCAATGTCAAGCACCCGGCTCAAAACTAATTGATCTGCGAATACAAATTCCCTGCAGCAGCATGTCAACAAACCAAATCGAGGAAACAATATTTTTGACCTCGTCATGACGACTACCGACAGGATAAACGGCCTAGAAGTTACGGACATGATCGGTGACCACCAGATGATAGACTTCTCGCTCGAAGTACAAGACCCTAACACAAGGACTCAACATAAACAAGTCCTCGACTACAAACGGGCTGAGATGAGGTACTCAAGCATCTAAATTACATGAACGCTAGAGGGCTGCATCTGTTGCAGTGACTCTTGGTCGTGTGTTTTAAACGGACAGAAATACAATGAAGATATCGATGAATTGTAACATCATCTCATCAGGAATCCTACCTTGAAGTTTGATCTAATAGACGAAACTAATTTGAAGTAAATTTATACACATATAAAGGATCAGTTTTGCGAGTTTGTGATATGAACGTAAGATAATGCATTGTTAAGTGATTATTGAAATAAAGTTCATATTTTTAAAATGTTCCGCAGAATATTACCAAGGAAGTTTGTCATTCTAGTGAGAAAGTTTATAAACGTGGATTGCTATTTCGAAGTAATGCAGTAAGGCTAACGAACAACTTGTGTGCTAGTAAATATTCAAATTACCGGTCTGTCAGCGACACGAACGATCCCAAGGTTTGAGAATGCATTTAAACTCACCAGTAAAAAATTCCCCTTGGGTGATGCAGATCAGTCTTATCATAAAAAACCGATAAATTATCATTTGTTACTTCATGTCAAGTCTACCTGTGTTTGACGATTGCTTTACAGTACTTCAAGACATTCTTTTTCTCGAATGCTTACAGAAATGTTAGAAAGTCATAAATTCAGAAAGTATTCTGACTCTGCAATTTCAGAAGATGATTTCACAATTTCACTATCAAAATCTTCAACTTCTGCATTCTGTATATAGCATTTCATCTGAATATCGATGCACCACGGATGTATGTATAGTCAGTTACTCAAACACCAAAAGTTCGAATAATAACATTCGTTATTTCTCAACATACAACGCTACGTTTTCGTAGCCAACAAAGCACGTTAGCTGTATATGCGATTGAGCTCATTTTTGAACATGTATTCACAAATTCGTCCCTGGAGCTTACAGATTACTCGTTCTGAACGACACTGCGCAGCTGCAGGTGTGGCCAGGGACGGAGGGAGGAGCCACATGAGTGCGTTGTTGGAGCTTCCATTTTGATTATGAGTCGTGAAAGAAAATCTCCGTTCATTTCAAACTGTTTTACCCCTCAATTTATCACTTTGACTTTATGTTGACTTCTTACGTTTTTGTTTGTTTGTTTGACGACACAGGCCAAACCGTTTGGGCCAACTAATATTAAAGGTGATCAGAGAATATTTTTCAAAATCATTCACCATTTCTAAAAGCATCTACAACGCATTTGAATTTACACTTGTTACCAAAGCGTCATCCTGCCAAAAACTCGAACTCACATCGCGATGAAATTTTCAACGACTGTGGATAAATATTGTGAAATCTTTAGTGGTAAACGTTCGAATGAGATCGAAGTTTTAGATTGTGACTGATGAATCGCTTCTAATGAGGTACAATTGAACCTATCCATCACCAGCTTCATGTTCATTTTTAGTAAATGCATCAAGTTGGTGTCGAGCATTCTCCACTGCGAGGATTTTAGAACGCTCCATTTTAACAACCATCATAACCTGACACTTGTAGCCGAGGTTTGAGTTCAGTATGAAGAGAAGTCATTACATTTTAGTTCTGAACTCTAAATAGAGGTCATAATTTTAGATTATGAACTGATCATAATTTTTTTAAATTGGGCACAAGCGTTACGAAACATTACTTTGTGTTTAATTGTTGAAACTACTGTTATAAATTTGAAACATATTAATTAAGATTCTAAAATATTCAATGAAGTTTTAGAAGTTTTTTGTCGTACATCTAATTAATGTCTTATGAACACAAAGACTCGTCTCGCAATTTGAAGAGAATATAACAGGGACTCCAGTGAACTGTGAAAGTGTGTTGATAGCCACCGCAGTGCACCCTGTGCAGAACTGATCATTATCTGCGTCAGCCAGCAAGGTCCACCTGTGGCAACCCGCTATATTCCTCATTACTTCACACGTGTATCTGAGGTACATGAGTACTTGAGGTACTTGTGTACTTGATGTACATGAGGTTCGATAGCATTTGGGGTACACTCCCTCCACATTAGCTACTATGGAAGGTGTAAAGACGTATTTTGTTCCGATTCCATTAACCGCTATTTCGGTCTTGAATGGCTCATCGAAATTTTGGTTAAACATAAAAACAGAATAATTCATTTTTTTAATTTGAAATATTGTAATCTCACATTCTAACAAATAAAAAACATGTTGTCGTTTTTCAATTCAGGTACAAAGAGCCGTATTAAAATTTATAACTGATAAGGTTTTTGTGACCTGCAATCAATCAGACGCAATCAGGCTCCTATGATTGAGATTAACATATGACGTCTATTGCCTTGTGTTTTTTAACAATGTCTACTGAGACAACTTGTCCACGGTTAAGTAGTCTAGTTGAATTTCAAAGAATAGTTTTTGTTCATCAACATGCTGGTTTACTGGTCCACTCAAAGAACATGTACTGAATTCACATTCGCTCCAGAAGACAGCAGAAGGTCACATGTATTCACACAACGCCAGCTCAGCCTATTACCACCAGCTAAACTTCTGCACTGGCACTGTAGTGCCCTGTCTTGTTCATCTACGTCTTATTTTTCACTAACTCTGAACATTGATATGATTTATTTTAAAATGAGTAAATTTGATTCAATTTTCACGGCATTTTATTCCCATGTCAAATAGCGAACATTGTACCAGCGCAGTGTAGGTGTGATCACAGAGGTAGTATTAGTTCAAAGCTTGATTTACTCACATGAGTTATAAGATTTGTTAGTGCCATATTTGCATATTATGCACAAACCTACTTGCCTGATTTTCTAATTCATATTTCACGCCTTGAACAAAGAACTTGAAGTTCGTCAATAAACAAGGCAAATTACGACGACATAGTAGACGTTATCGGGCTTCAAGCTTTGTTTTCATGTCATACCAAGTAGTGATATAGATGATGCTGTTATTGATTTTTAATATTGATGTTGAATGAAACTACTGAGCATAAGACAAGAGGCCAAGGTGTGACATTGTTTAGAGTCATGAACGAACAAGTATCAACGGTAATAGCTGCCTTGAAATATTTAGTAGAATCAGTCCCTGACTATACAGACAGTCTACATCAGCCCCTGATCACAATCCCTAAATACCTGTAGTCCCTGTCTAGTTAGATGATGCCATTAACTACATGTAGTTTCTGTCAGGTTAGATGATGCCATTGACTACATGTAGTCTCTGTCAGGTTAGATCAGAGGTCGGCAAACTTTTTTACCCGTCGACCCCTTCATAGGATATTTGTACTTACATCGACCCCCTCCATGCACACACACATAGGCTACAAATAGGTGAAAAAAAATGTTAAACTATTATTGACATTTTTGATGACCAAAAATAAAGAGAAATATTATAAACTAAACCAATCTTATGTTGTACCCTATACAATGTTTGAAGATATAAAGTAAAAAAGAAAAGAATAGAAGTTTACCTACCTATAGAGAATTTTGACTGTTTCGAAATCTAACATTACTTATCGTTGAAAAATTGATATGAACTTAATTATAGAAAACAAATGTGCTACTTCACAATAATATTAACTGCCATGGAAATACATAATATGCTTTTTATCAAAAAAAGAATAATGAAAATACATTAACTTACCTATTCATCAATAAACTTGATATTAATGAGATGGATGAGCTTGGTGAGCGGCAGCAAGGCTATTGATATTTGGTTTAAAATTGGTAAGCTTTAACCGTAAATCACCACGGTTTTCCAAGTTTAGTCTATTTCTCTGCTTTGTTAGAATTGCATTCGCATGGCTAAAACCAGCTTCAACCATATATATCCTTAATCAACCCCCTTCCGACCCCCATAAATTTATCGACCCCTTGAGTTCTGTCCTCGACCCCCAGGGGTCGATATCGACCACTTTGCCGACTTCTGGGTTAGATGATGCCATGGACTACATGTAGTCATTGTAGTCTGTGACAACGTCAGTCCACGACACATTTCTCTTCTCGTCTTGTGATAGAAACACTTGTGCTGAGAATGTGCATACAAATAGACGTGGGATCCACCTGACATTCACTGATTGCTCCAGTACATCGCGACCATCACTCGGGGTGGTTGCTGTAGTAGGAAAGCTCTGTGTTGTTACTGTTAGACTTGTCAGTGTTCTGTGTTTGTAGTTGAGTATTATAAGCAGTGAGGGCTTTTTTCACGTAAGTAGAACAAAATTATACTTGACGGTAAATATGACTGTAGAAAATAGTATCTATGATTTTAGCTTAGTGATCTATTGCTAAGATGAAAATAAAGCTGCATCATCTAACATCATTGTAAATGTTGTAAATGTTAACTTTTAGAGACTAGCAACGAAAAATATCATGAAATTTTAAATTAAAGTTTCATGAAATTCATCCGATATACCGCTTGTTAAAAAAAACAGTTGATCCAATTCTGCAACTTTGACATAAAATCTCATGGTTAAAAATATAATTTACAAAAATGTCACGAATTGCCTGCCCATTCAACCTTAATAAATCATAACTTTACCCAAGGAAATGGAATAAAATTAAATTGATTTTTAGAATTTATGATAATACATTACTGCTTGATAGTTTAGGTTATTTTAGACCACGCCCAGCGTCTGAGTGCGGATTTTTGCCGCGATGTAATTTTTTACGTTATTGTTACCTTGGTCACAAGTGAGAGAGTCAAGGCTAGGCCCAACTCTATGTAGATGTGACAGCCTCAGGTCTAAAGCAACATGTGCAGAAGTTTTAAACTTTCAATTGTAGATAATTTTTATGTAAATTTTGATGTTTTGACTGAATATTCGGGGGTCATTTTGGGAACTGCAGTGTGCCAGACTTAATTAAATGTTGTGTCAAGAGTCCGTAGGTTTTCAAATAAATAAACAGCGTTTGTTGTAGGAGCTCAAATTTAGCCTAATTATTTGAACCTTTGGAACTTTCTGCACAAAATAATTTGCACATTGTGAATACAATTAGCTTCTCATGTATTTTTGTTGCAATAACGTTTGTTAAGAGGTTTCCGTTAATGATCAAAGTGCGCGCCATTTTGCCTTACATGGACGCCTAGAACCGACGACCTCTTTTTTCCTGTTGAATAAATTTTTTTGTAACATTCAGCTTATAATATTTTACCTCAGATCTTGCTTTGAAGGTAGAAGGAGATCAAAAAAGAAAAATTTGAGCCGCATAAACTGGCTTTGATGGAACTTTTATCGGAAAAATATTTTTTGGAAACGGCCATTTCACAACTTCGTGAATTTGCAAGATTCTTGTGAGTTTTACTTTGCATTTTAAGATCAAATGCTGACAATAGAAATGTAACGATAGCCCATTGTTTCTGCGAACTCAGGCATTGAAAACAGTTTCTACTTTATTGCTACAAGAGCTGCACAAGTTAAACTGTTACCACAGTTTTAGTGCAACTCTAGAAAGCAGTTTGTATTTTCAGGAAGCCCAGATCGTGCGGGTTTGCCCATCGCTGATGAGAGTAGTTCTGACGCTTTCTGAGGATTACTCGCATCTCATTTTTTATAGGATGCAGAATTATGTATTTAAGGGTACGTTAGAGTTCCTCTTTGGAACTTGGGATCTTAATTGCGGTAATTCTTGTCTTTTGGGTTGAAATATTTTTGAAATGATTTATAGGTACATGGAACAGAATACTAGGCGATCTGCCTTACTCTCGTCTGAATCTTGGACAAAAAATTTGAATTTCAGTAGAAGACTTTGTGAGATTTCTTGTAAAGCTTCAAAATTGTTCCCAACGATTGGTGCAAAACCTTCCAGAAACATTAATTTGGTTGTTGATAATTAAAAACTTTTTTCGAACAACAGTTCAATTAAGTTGTGATGTTTGGGACAAAATTTCCATTTCAAATGGGGGTTTTCGAAATAGTGAAGTTTATTATTATATAGTTATAATATTATAATAATTTATTATACTATTATTCAAGACGAGCGCGTCAAATTTTTAGCTAACTTTTTGAACACTTCACGTTTTCATAAATTCAGGAATTCAGAATTTTTAACCTATTTAAATCTGAGAGTTGAAACAATATTGCAATTTATTTTTGCTATAGTATATTAAAGTATTCCTTGAGTATGGGCAGAGCACTAAAGAAATGTTTTTTTCACGAAATAACTAAGATTTTTCAGCATAGGCTGGTTGCTAAATTTCATGCAGAATTTAAACCAGGTTTAGCCTATTCCTTCTTTTTAGTTCTTTCTTAATCATTTGAATTGCTTACTCTTGGTGAAGTACTGAATGTATTCGACTGAGGCTGTTTAGTTCTGTGGTTTACTCAGGTACTAATTATGGTAAAAAATTGAGTTGTGTGTTAACTTACCAGCAGGTTTCTGGAAACCCATTTTTAAACTTTTACTAGGGGAAGGAGAAACATGTTATGCAACAGATTACATTTTTAGATGCAAAGTTCTTTGTTTTCATCTGTTATTCAGTACTTAATTACAGTGCATCACTGCACTATTGCTTCTTGACGTCCCATTCTCTTTCATGTGAGCAAAATTTTTAAGGATTTCCAAGTAGGATGATATGGTCGAAAAATCATCCCTTTATAAAATTTTGGGTTTATTTTTCCAGCAGCTCACTCAACTAAGAATTTTGGAGCAAATTTAGATTCCACATTGAGGTAATACCACGTTTTATTTGATGGAGAAGGGAGGGAATTTTTTTTCTGTATTTGAAATATGAAGAAAACTGTTTTACCATAATTTTTTACAATATAAATTTCATTCAAGAAGAAGAATTGTACTCTGAAGTCGCTTATACTACATTCGTTTGATTTTATTGAAACTTTATTTTCGATTGTGGCTACGAAAAACGTCATTAAAAGTTTACTCCTACTTAAATAAAAGAATGATGGTGGACTGCGTAACTACTGAACGAACGAATAAACAACCGTACTAATATTATTGATTTTTTGAAAGAATACTTGTTTGCACTGTAGATTCAAGTCTTAATTTTAGTGCACAGCTAAGTTTATTATTGGAATATTCCCAAGCTTATCACGGAGGGGATCCAAAATGAAGAGCTTCTTCAGAACCTGGGGAAAATATTTTCTACTGAATTTCATAAATCAGAGCAAGGCTAAATTGTTCTTTCCTGTGCTTATTATTGACCCTAAAAAGTAAATTAAGGATTATCTCAGGGTACTCTAATTTGTTGAACATCTAATTCTTGTCTGTATCTTCATGTATATAAATTTCGACATTAGTAAATTATTTTTTATATCTTCATGAATGTAACATTAATAAGTGAATGATTTTAAGGCAAAAGGCAATTAGTATTTGGCCAAACTGGACGTGATGATCATCTTTAGGTAGTAGAAGTAAATTTGCATGTTTTCATTATTTCGAAAATTCGACGACCATTCAGTTTTTGTTTCTTCGTATTAAATGCTTGTTTTTCAATTTTTTCTTACGTGGACGAAGATTCGCTCACAGCCAGAAAAAAATTCAGTTTTGTTTCATTAGTCGGTAGAAAAATTCTGTTTGGTTACGAGTATCGTGTTCTAGCCATGGCGAATTACAACACATTTTCGAGCGCGCAGGCGAGCTTTGCTTAGCGCTGTGCTGGGATGTGTCTTGGAGACCTGGGGCGAGAAAACCGCTAGGTTCTTCCTTCTGAACACGCTCTCCTGAATACTTGTATGTATCGTAGTAATCTTCTTCAAGTGAGACGTATGCCAGTTTATGCAGTATATTGGATACACGCTCTCCTGCAATAACAATGCACAAGATAATTTCTTCACTAATGTACATTAATTATCAGTATCTTCTATGAAACTTGTTAACTCACATTTTGCTGCACTGTTGAGATAATTATGTTTTAGGAGCAGAAGTTTTGATATTTTTTACTGTCTGAATTTGAATGCCTGATGTTTGATATTGCCTCACAAAAAATTAGAACACTTTCCTTCACTGCAGATCATGAACGCACCTTGAATTAAAAAATTTGATTCAAGGGTTTTAAGTTTTTTAAATACACAATGAATTTACTTTGTTTGATTGATCGATAATGTCAGGTAAAAATTATTTCAATTACAAAATATGTTAAGAAAAATAACCTGTTATTTCATTGTTCTTCAATTTGGAACACAACTGACACTTCTGTGTCTTGAGTGTCATATTTTTAACATTCATATTAACACATTCTAATCTTTTGTTCTGATCTATAGCATTTCAAAATCCTCGAACTTCACTGAAATAACCAACGGGAGTTAGTCAGTCCCATGATGCTCTTTGTTCTTCAACACTTGTAAATTTAACTAAAGTTACCATCGCGCAGGTGTTGTGCTGCTGGTATTGGGGACCAATTATCAATAGTTAATTGAAGGGTGGACAGGACTAGTGGACTACTTGCATTTTTCCCCACAGGAGAAAATGCAAGTAGTCCACTAGTGCTTTCCACCCTTCAATTAGAGGGTCTTACCTTCCGTCGAGTAATCTTCTAGTAGCGTTTACGAAACCATGTTCGTTAAACTGGATAGCACCTCACTATGTTAAATTAACTGTAAAAACTGGTCCACGAATATTGTTGAGTTAGAGAAGCGTCGTTGTTAATATCACACCTTTTTATGTTAGAGTGGGACAAAACTAATGAACATTTGCTGCAGCAACAAGATAAGCTTGTCACTCAAATCGCTGGAGAAGCCCGCAGAGTACACGTCGCTTTAACACTGGGAACCAATCATGGTGTGTGTTGGGCGGAGCTAGTCATTACATTGCATGAGTCATCTATTCTCTAACCTTGGTAGTTTTGAAACATCTGTGTTGAGAATGTGATGAAACTTTTAGTAAATACCATTTTACAACCACTCATGTGTGTGATCAGTACCTCCTGACCATCACTCGGTTGGTTGCTGTGGTGGTAGAACTCTGCCTTTTTCCGGTCAAGCTATATTGTTTGTTCTAATTCTACGGTCCAGTGATGAGGAAAAGGTAATGCGTATATAATACATTGTAAGCTATAACCATGATATACCTATTGTTATATGTTCTTTGGTCACAGGAAGTTCTTGTCTATTTGAAAAGTTCAGATAAGCTTTCACTCATTTACTCAAGTGTGAATCATAAAATGTGCATACAAGGGCTTAGTGATATAAACATCGATGGAAAAGTTGTGAATAGTGAGATATTTTCAACAATCGCTTCTGGAATTCAAATGAATTGCTTCGTTACTTCAGTGATCGAAAATTTAATGAATTAACTCCCCAAAACTAATGTTGTAACATAAACTTAGTGATGAAATTATTCACGCACTTACTAATGTTCAATACTTGTAGTAACTTCTTCGAATTTATTAACGATTCCACATTCATTCTGCATTATTAAGTACATGAAAAGGAATTTAAGACATTTTTTCAGAACAAGTTTAATATTTTAAACTTGATGACAACAACATTCAAAAAGTTAATTAACAAGAATGTTCGTGCCATAACAAATTTCTTTTTTGAGGGTATTGACTTATGTGATTATAAGGAATTCACACGCATATTTTACGTGTTGTGAATCGTGAATATTTATATACCCAAATATTTAAAAATTTCCAGCACGGAACATAACGAAGTGCAATAAACATCATTAGTGTCATGCTCACTTTGACAGCAGGATGATTAAGATAAAAGTGTTCAGCGTTGATTTGAGGCAAATGATTATTGACTCTCACAGGTCCGGAACAGTTATGGAATTATTTAAAAATGTTCAGCCGTCCCGAGATTCATTGTACAATTTGTCATCAAGAAGTTTGAAGAGTTTGGAAGGACAGCGACTTTGCCTGGAAATGGAAAACTTTCGAGATCGTCACGAGGAGCTATGCACAAACTAAGTCACCAAGTTAATATGGGCCTAAGAGTTGTGTTGGAAGACATCACTAAAGACTTGGATATGCAAAGTATCAGCGTAAGTTTTCGTACAATTCTACGTTCATTAAATAGGAATGGCTTACATGGACATATTCCACGGTGGACACCTTTTTACAAGCTGCATAATCTTTAAGCACGCTCAAATGTTGCCAAAACTTTCTAGGAGAAATAAATAATAATGAAAACGAGATATGGCTTCAGACGGGCGAAGCTTTTCTCCCCACGAACAGTTCAACATGGAGATGATTGCATGATGTTTAGAAATTGTTGTTGTACAACTGGAACTGATATTTTAATTGTAATCAGAGGAGAGATGAAATTTGTTGACTACATCATTATATTTAATGAAAATTTCATCTTATCAGCGCTAAATTTTTGGCTCGGCCTGCGGTTTAAATTCCAGGACGACAGGGACCTTGAACATACACGTACATCTAAGTCTGTGACGGCATAGCTCCAGAAAAATGAAATTCGAGGTTTGACATGGCTTTCGATGAGTGCTGACTAAAATCCACTTAAAAATCTACGGCGTGAAATGAAAGTTCGAACACATCATTGGGCTCCGAAAACTCATCAGTAAATAATTTATTAGAGCATGTATCTATTATGAGCAATGGAATAATATCCCAGCACTAACATGTTTAAATTAGATTGATAAGTGTGTAAATCTTTTGTTAGAAGTTATCAAGAAAGAAGGTCATATCGTTGATTATTAAGCTTGTTATTATATTTCCTTTTTCTAACTACACGAACATTCTTGTCAATTTAGTTTTTGAATCATGTACTTGTTAAATTGTTAAATTCAATCTGTAGTTTTGAAAATTGAAATTTACAATAGTTTTCATGTATTTACTAATATACAAAGAGTTGGGAATAATTTGAACATTAAAACCCAGAATGAACTAAGAGTATAGAATATTGGTGGTTGTACGAATAATTTTGTAGCAAACTGTAACTTGGTTTGTAATGTTAGCAACTCATATTGCCTCCCTGATTGAGAATTTGTCTGATCGCTGTGTTTTTTTAATTTTTGAAGCGTCCAAGAGAAATTGCTGGTCACTGTCCCGACGTGCATGTCCAGTGTATGCCCAAGTTTCTCCACGTAGGAGATGGCACGCCACTGTGTCATGCGGTAGACTGAATGAAGACTCTATTTACTGCTTGCTTATGGTTGTATTGCAGTTTGTGTAACATATGTTGCAGTGAAAACTTCTTTTATTCTTATCATCTGAAAATGGAGCTGCTCTTAATAGGACTTAGTTGCTCTTTTCAAGTAATAACCAGAAATTTTATCAGTTATATCAGTTACCACCGTGGTCGATGGTCTACGTCCTGTGTTGTGTATCAGGTCTCTGCTTCATGCAGAAAGACTGCAGGTTCGAAATGCAGCCATGAATACGAGTTCTTTCCTGTTGTTTCTTCGTACCGTGAGCTCGTACGTATCGGTAAGCAGTCCATGGACACGCCCGGGATATTTCTCGCATGGAGCTTCATCATCACCCTTACTCTTAGAATGTTAACCTCAAGAATTTGAGAAAACAATATACTAATGTCTATGTACTGTGTACTCGATTGGAAATAAAGTTTGTTTGTTTGTTATATGGTCGTCTGTTAATTCAGAAATAGCTGGTGGAAGAGACTAAGATAGAAGTTTCATGGCGTATTTTCCGTCTTCTACTCGTGTGAACCAAAACCCAAGACCACAGTTGCGGAGAGCTGGGTTCCTTAAATCGGATAATGAAGAAATGCAACTTTTCATCGTCACGGCAGTAAAAATTCTACTGGAAATCAAACACTTAATTGTTTTTTTGCATTTTCCATGATTCATAGCAGGGAAAAGTTTTTATTTTTAGATTCGATAAAAATTTTCTTTTGGCTTAGGAATACAAAAATATACTCACAAAAATAGTGTTGTCAATAATTAATTAGAAAGGAAATTCTGTTTACTAAGACCATTTGGAGAATAAAAACGTAAACCACATAGCTTGTCCCATTCAATTAATATTTTTTCTCACCGAGAGCATGCTAAACCACTATTCTATTCTTTTTCGTCTTGTGTCGTTAAGTGAAAGATTATAAGGTTTATTGCCATTTAGAATGTATTTTCTTTTATAGTATCACAATTCCGATTTGTTTCCTATAAAAATCTTAGCATTTTATTAATATTTTCAGTGCTATACTAACATCAAAATTAATGTCGTGTTCATGAATCTGCGAAGAATTGGGCTTAAAATCGTCAATAGTTCTAATATCTAAAACAAACATTTATGCAGGGTACGCAAGTTGCTAACTTTTAATTGGTAAATAACGACAGTGACCATATTTTCATTTCAGGAAAACAGAGTTCCAAATTATTCATTGAGCTTCCTAAAGTTCAAAAAGATTTTTCCATCCAAGTGTAACCGACAATCATGGCAAAGCTTCCAGTCCGCCTTTTCGTCCTCATTGTGCTCGGAACAGTAAGTGCCAAGTCATCGTACTTCGTAGTAATGAAACACTCATCAATAATTGTCTCAGTGGTGCACTTCTCTCCGATGTTGATGGTCATTGTGTGTATGAACATAAATTCATATTATTTTTCTGACAACCAATCCTTTTGTTCGTCCAGAAGTAGAATACAACAGTTTGCTATCATAATTTTGCAGGCCAAGTAACCACAGGCAGTAATGCCGGGAAAAACAATTTTTGGTCGATAATTTTTCGGCAAATAATTGTTCCAATTGTGATAAACGTTTCGATAAAAATGAAACAAGAAATTTTAAAGCTATTTTGAGAGTATAAATCCTTTCATTAATTGTACGAGATTGACAGCCGGCGCGATTCCCATATTCTAAATAATAAATTAATATTTGCTGTACAATTTTCGAATATTTTCATAATGACAGGAAATTATCACCGGATTCGAATCAACGCAATGAAATATTCATTTCCTAGACTTCATGACTCGAACTAATGTATTTTTCTTCCTGTCTCGCAGATTTCAAGCTGTGAAGCTGTCGGTCCGCCCCCTGACAGCGTGAGTCTCTACTCCTCTTAGTCTTCCAATGCTCCTGCTCGCACTCCTAGAGTACTCTTTCTCTGGTTACGTGATTTTTATCCTCATTACTTAATTCAGATACAACATCACTGAAATGATGTCTCTGTGTGGTGCAGAGGCTTCCTGATGTCTGAAAGTTGTTTCTATTTGTTGGGGTCCGTCAGTAGCGTAGGGTTATTTCTCTGGGTTGTACCCTGTCTAGTTGTTTTATTTAATCTTTTACTTGGCACTCAAGTGACGCTGCACGGCGCTCTTCCTCTGGTAGAATAGAATAAAATTAGGCAAGAAGAGCGAGCTGAGTGTTGTATTCTTGAGTCACTACTCGAGTGCTATGCCTTCAAACATCATTTATGCACAGCAATCTCAATCACAGCCTCAATCAAGTACTGGCCCCAAGAATATGGTAAGATGGAAGGCGGAATGAAAACAGCTCCATCTCCAGTCATCAATTTTTAAGCAATAAATATTTGACTGTGACACACACAACTTTTATATGACTTGTGATACATAAAAATCATATATATATATATATACATATATATATATATATATATTAAATATATATATATACATATATATATACATATATATATATATATATGTATATGTCTTGACCTACACAATTAAAACATAACTCGTGATACACGATATTTAGAATTAACGCTCACAAAACAAGGAAACACGAGTATGACCACAGAAACAAGCCAAGTGGTCCATTTCCAAGCTACTATCAAATTCCTATGCCGTCTGACGTCAAGGCCTTAACAACGCAGAAGCATTTTAGTCACACAAACCGAAATCATCCACTGGCCCCAGAAGTTAAGGAAGATATAAAATTAGTACGTTACAATACGGTCGGGGGGATTCCTTATCCAATACTTGTGAATACGATTTTTGAATGTGTTCACAGAACCAGCAGAAACGATATTCATTACTATTACATTTTGCTCGTTCTTTCTTGTTCGCACTTTATCGTCTCTGTCGAAAAGCCCTTCAAGAGTAACATTGTTAAATCCGTTCGGCTATTTCCAGGTCCTCGCAGTCTTCTTTGCTCTAGGGAGATGAATTGAAGCTGCTAAAGACGCTTGGTCAATAGCCTTTCGTGAGAAACTTGACAGCAGGCGTTTTGAAAGTCAAAGTATGCATGGTTGAAGGCTTTTGCACAGTCGAAAATGCGGTTAAATTCTCCCCAAAAAGTTGTGAAGATTTGTGAGGCACATACGTTTTTACTTGAATTCGTTCTGGTCGTCAGTAATCAGGATTTGGGATAGAAGGTTTGTTGTTATGCAAACTTTGAGTAATCTTTTTATTGTCTATCTGGTGGCAGATGTTATACTAAATGAAGAAGACATCGTTTTTGGGTGCTGGAAAAAAGAAGTTATATTTCCACACTTTCAATCCTCCGTAAGAATCTCAGTTTCAAGTGATTGATTGAAGATTTTTGCTAATTCCATCAGCTGTTTCTTTGTGTATCATGAGAGGAAAGCCGTTGGGTCCGGTCGATTTACATGAGTTAAGAGAGTGAGCTGTTTTTCAACCTCTTATATATTGAATATGTTGTCTGACTTGGTTTTCTGTGAGGTGTTCTTAATTGTTCATTTGAGTCTTTGCGTTTGTTAAGCTGAGGAAGTAAATGATTAAATTTTGATTATTTTGTTTACAATCCAAGTACATTATGTATAACTCTGAAGTTAATTGTAAATGTTCATGAAAAGAAATTAGGCTTCGTTTCCAAATGGATGCAGTATGGTAGACAGAGTTAACTTAAAAAGCTTAATTTGACAAAACGCTTCGTGCAAAGTCCGGAAGTACAAAAATGAGACATCAATGATACTTATCGAAAATTGTACTATTTCCTGCTCCTATTCACAGGCCGCGGTTATAACGGCAACATCAGCATCACTGTTAGGTTGTGCAAAGCCCGAGACTGTGAACGTCAGCTTCAATAAACTCAAAGTTAGAGGCACTGACTCCGATGTGGTGAGTTGAGCTGGTGTGGTGCGAGTACCTGTGACGTACTGCTGTCATGTGTGGTGAGTTGAGCTGGTGTGGTGCTAACCCTATACCTAACAGATAATTTGTATCAATAGGATTTATTTTTGAGTATTGTTTTTACCATTTATATTAAGTTCAGATGCATTTGAATAAGGTTTTAACTCGTTACATTCGTATCCAGTTCATAAGCTTACGCAGTTTCTAAGGATATGGAAATTATCATTACACGAGTAGCGAGTGTCTCATAAAAATGTATACCTCACTTCTGTGCATTAATAACACGCTTAATATCAAGCTGTTTTTTTGCTCACTTTGTCGTGTTAAATGTAAAACATTCTTTTACGTACGATCCTTCTTCTATACAGTAATTTGGAACTGAAACAACTCTCTTTATACGTACATACGAGTAAAATCGTATAATTGGGTGATACTAGTTAGGAAATTCATCTATCCCTTAGTTTTACAATTATTATCCTATATTTTTATAACCAATCTTTTTTCAACTTATTTCCTTATGTAACGAGACTAGGTATGTTAAATTTAGTTTAATGAGTGTCAAGCGAATTATTGGTATTCTTAGTGAGATACATTTATACAACCCACGCTGTATTATTTTAGTCATTGCAACAATTCAGTTCTAGTAATATCTGCTCTCTTTGATAAAGAGGTGTCTGAATTAGTGCTGTCATAATGGTTACTCTTGAATAAAGATGTTTTCGTAAGTTTGTACTTCTGAAATGTTGTAAAATCTAAGAAAGGTACGGCGAGTCAAACAAGTTCTTAAAGAAGGTTGTCTACGAGATGTCAATAAACGCCTTGGCAAGCAAACATTTATGAAGTAAACCTGTGCAGGTGTACCAGCGAATGACTGTGTGGCCAGAGCACATTCTGTTCGCTGCGAATGTGACTGTCAACCTAACCAGCACCGACATCGGCCAGTGTGCAAAAGCTGTAACAAGTGAAGGTGTGAAGGCCGGGTATTTCAACAGGGATATTATGCCTAACAGACTCCCATGTAAACCGAGAAATAAAATTCTTTTGACAGTAACTTCAAAAACATGTCCAGGGTCAAATTATCATGACCATATCAGCTCTCCTGATTTCTGTATTCAAGTTTTTCTTAAGTTTTTCTTGTTCTTTAACGAAGATTTGGATATTTTTCGAACTATAAGTAAGACAATGTTTCCTCTGACTCTGAACTTTTTATATGAGTCCCCTAAAAACATGCAGTGCCAAGCTGGTACCGTATGATTCATACATGCCACCGTATGATTCTAGGGGCCTTATATGTATACAATGGGAGAAACAAATATTCGTACATGTTAAAATTCTTTATAAATCAAATTTATGATAAACAGAAATAGGACGTACTGATACTATATATATACACATACATGCATAATCTAAGAATATGCAAAAGAAACGTATAAATTGTAGTGAATAATGAATTTATATACAATGATAAATATTTAGGAAAGAAAAAAGTGTTTGTACAGAACATAAATAATAGATAATTCTGATGTAATATTACGTAGCATAACTATTATTTAGTTCGACTTTAATCAATCTCTTTCTGTATTTCTTAATTAATGATTTGAATGTTTCTTCAAGAATTTTGCCTCATTCCTCTATAAAAAAAATTTCAAATCAGGAATAAACGTTGGAGCTCTGAAATGAATTTTATTCTTCAAATAACGCCACAAATTTCCAATGGGGTTCAAGTCTGGAGACTGGCTCGGCCATTCATGTAATTTTAGATTGTGATGGACAATCCATTTTCCGGTAGATTTCGCTGTGTGCTTAGGTGAATGCTGACGAATTCACATTCGGCAGAATTGCCGAATTCACGAGGAGCTTGAAGTTCTTCAATAAAGCTTCTTACGAGAGTTCAATCAGAGCTCTTTTTCTCCACATATCCTGTTTTCCTGATCGTGGGTAACTTATGAACTAGAAAGTGCGTGATATACCGTTGTTACAATTTGGTTAAAATGAATTGAAAATGGTAATAGGAAAGAGTCGTTTGGTTTTTGGCTGCTACCCAAGCCCCATGTCTTCTAAAGTTAAGGCATCAATCATGCACATGCACTGCAATAACAAATAAACGTTTCAATCACATACACGCATCTTGCTGAACTTCACCAAGGAAGTGGTGTACCTCCATCTTTGACCTAGTGTGGGAACATCTTTACCCTAATAAAAGTACTGTATTGGGTCATCATACCATATTTCAAGTCAGAAAACTTTCAAATATTTGAGAGGCTAAAAAGAGGAAATCTTTCCATTACGGCTAAAATGATTTAACAGCTACAGTTCGTATGAAAAATAGAATTTTATTACATCCATGTTTGGAGATTGTCCAAATAAGACTAAATATTACTGAGATTCGCATTTGAAATGTGCTACCAGCATTTTCTTAACTTTAATTTCAAAAACATGGAAGTTTTGAGCATTGTGAATATGTTTATATTCAGCGACGCGGGGAATCAATTGATACACGTTAAAGAATAACAAAAACGGTTGGCATCTTCAGGATTCAGGGATTTCTGAGTCTCTTCAAGGAAATAGTTGATAGGCTTTGCCAGCACACAATTTACCACAACATTGTACTGCATGATGTTCTTGCAGGCTTGAACGCGTTTGAATTTAACGGCAACTGCACCGGCTACCTACTGACCGAACAGTTCATTGAATGCCAGACCGGCAGCCGCGTTCTCTTCGTACTACTGGACTACATCACTGACGAGGTTGTGGTGATTCCCTTTGGTAAGGCTTAATATGTTCATACTTCGCATGTTTCTTAACATAAATAACGTTACGTTTGCATCTCCTAATATATATATTTATATTTTTCATGAGTATATACAGAACTTCCATTCTGAATATCTTATCTACGGATATCATGGCCACGTGAGAGGCGAAAGCTAATAACCAAAAAAATGAGTATTTTATAGTGATCTAGCACCTCTGGTATCCACAATACAATGCTTATGTAAGACCTTTGGAGTGCTACCTGCGCCGTTTTGGTTCCGTTAAGGCAACTGTTTAGAGATCTTGCCTTACGTCTACTCGAAATAGACGCCCTGTGAGTCGGTTAGGGCTTGTGATCTCCAGTGATAGCCTGCTACGGTAGCGGTCTTACATAAGCTTCTACTCAAGTGTATAAGGTTGAAACACCGAGTAGAAGTTGGAACATTTATTGACAAAAGTTACATGGGTACGGCTTACAATTACTGAACACTTTGGTGGACTAGATTGGAATCTAGCGGTAACTAAATTAGAAATGACGTACAATAAGATTTGCATTGAGGGGTGACTTAGCCACTAGTTGCTGGTGAAAATACGAGAAGACTGTGTTGCGTTGAGGGGTGACTAAGCCACTACACTTATAATAAATGCATACCCGTTCTGATTTCAGTTCAATAATTTTTCTACAGTTATAGATAGGAAGTAATGGGACGGACTCACACAGATGCAGAGAGAGAAGAGTGAGAGATACACTGTCTATTACCTACATACTAGACATTTCCCGTGGAAGTTCCACGACTTAGATTCAACAAATTTGAAATTATTATAAAGACTAGCAGGACCCGTGGAAATTCCACGGGATGAGAAATATACTGGTCCGTTTCTTCTGATGCACTGTCTTTGTAATTGATTTTGCCTGAAATGGTTAACTTCACCAGGATTCGTATTTTCAATTCTCTGCCTATATCTTTCTCTTTGGTTTGATGATAATTCATTCTGTCTTTTTCGTTCGTGTTCTCTTTGCCGAAATTAATTTCTCTGCCGCTCAAGGTACCGTGCCCGCTGTTCCTCAACCATATTTTCCCTCATGTGCCGGGATAAATTTCTTTGCTGCTAGAGGTACTGAGCTCGCTGTTCCTCATCCATATTTTCCCTTCTTTGCTGTGATAAATTCCCTTCCTGCTCGCTGTACTCTTCACGTTGTACATCGTTCATTGCAGCTCGCCTCACTTGCTGACGTTGCCTCTCCCTCTCAAAGATTTCCTGCCGTTTTTCATTCTTTATTCTCTGTCTGTAGAATCTCATTCTATCGCGAGCAGCTTCCAATCTTCGCTCCATTGTGACAGTTTTTTATGTAAGTTACGGTTCTCTGATTATATACATGTCTTAACAATCAGCAGAAGTTTACATAAAATGACAAACATATCAATGCATGTAAAGGTCATCTTTTAATGTTACATTGCAAAATTCGGTAGCTATGATACTACAAACTCGACGAAAGCGTAACGTACTAATTATTTAAGGAAGGATTGAGCAGAATTATAGTAATATGAATGCATTAAAGATTTGCAACGAATTACTGTGCTTGAAATTAATACTTTGTATTAATTTTATTTTAACTACCTTTCTGTATCTTATCTACCGATAACATGGCCCAGATAGTACCCGTTGATATTCGTTGGTTCAAAAGTGATAAAATTAAGGATATATGAAATCAAACAGATTTTTCAGTTTTACCCGTGAATATTTTTTATCAATATATACAGTACTTCCATTCTGCATATTATGTACTGATAACATGGCTGTGTAAGAAATAAAAGCTAATAACGGAAAAAATTGAGTATTTAATTGTGATACGGCACCTTTGGTATCCACAATACAAAGCTTACAATACATGCATACGCGTTCGAATATTAGTTCAATAATTTTTCTTCAGTAATAGAAGAGAAGTAATGAGATTGACTCACACAGATTAATATATATATACATAGAGAAAGAGAGAGAGAGAGAGAGAGAGAGAGAGAGAGAGAGAGAGAGAGAGAGAGAGAGAGAGAGAGAGGTTGTGATAGCGCCACGGGTAGAAGTGAACAATGTATTTTATTTCATGAACCTTAATTTTATCAATTTTAAACGATGGAATTTCTGCAGCTTCTATCTAGACCATGATATCGTTAAATAAGATACAGAATGGAATTTCTGTATATATTCATGAAATTTTTTCATTTCAAATACAATATCACGTCGTAAATACTTAATACATTAGTCTTTATAAAAATTTCAAATAAATCAAATCTGATCCATGGAATTTCCACGGGACCTATTTAGTTGACTTATAAGTAACATTATTGCAATGTATGTATACTGGATACAGCGTGCACTGCCATTTTCTGCCTAGTTGAGAGGGTGGGTCTTGCGGACACACCCTCTTGATATTTGTCTCCATCTTCTCCTCGGAAAATCAGAGTGAGTGCAACGGAAATGAAGCTGATGAAGCATATAATAGACTAGTAATAAAAATAATGAGTTGAGGAAACCTGAACAAGATGATCAGGATGACGAAGTGTAATATATTGATAGTTGTTTGTGTGATGAATGAAGCAGACTATATAAAGTGCTGGAAACTGCCTATTGCGTTTAGAAGGCCAAACTAGAATCATTTAGCTCTCTCAGAGTGATGACGTACTCTCTTTTAGTTAACTTATTACATACGCAAAAATCGGAGAGAAGTAAAAAAATTGAAAATGCAAAAGTATTACAATGATTTTATTGTGTTTCTAGGGGTATATACGAAAAAACATTCTACAATTCATTTGTTCGTCATTATTTAGTAGAAATTTCGCCTTGCGGTGTTTCATTGTGTTTCATGTCCTGTTTGTTGTTCAGAATATTTTAATTTCTCTTTGTTTGCTTAATGTTGTTATCATTTCCTTACAATAATATCGTTCCTTCATTCAATGCGAGATCAAACATTAAATTCTATAATTATCATTTTACAGACGAAGCCCCTTACAAACTGGTCAACCTCGACTACCTCAACAATTCCCGCATCGATGGTCCAATCAGGCTGTACATGCTGTCAGCTCTGGTCGAGAATAATATGGACTACCTTTTCTATCCGAAACCTAGACAATGTTAGTCCTGATAATAATACTTCGTTCCCAAGTTTTTTTATTGGAATATGGAACTGTTTGTTACCTAGTAACTTTTCTCAAAAGTATCATTACTACAAGATAATTCTGAAGAACCATTGTAGAAATTTGAGTTAGTAATTCCAATGCACTTCAAATCTACGATAATTTATTCTGTGCCAAGTAAGTTACATATATAGATGCGAGAAAATCTTGTCTGTGACAGCTTCATAATGGACAGACAGAGCACAAAACAGCTACCAGCGTTTTTTGGCTGGGCTTTCGAACTATTTTTCGTTCTACACTCATATGTCCCATACATCTCGGAAGCTATGACGGGTTTCTATTCTTCACCCTTTCACCTAACCCCATGATAATCGAACACACCGATCCCATCTTCCATGTTCCTTCGTCTATTCTTTTCAGTTCCATTGTATCAAAACTTCATACTATTCTTAAAGGGAGCCAGGAAAGTCATTTTACGCTTGGACAGGTGCTAGCTATTGCTGTTATTACGTTGACTGGAGGAATTAACATTCTTATGATCCTGATCGACTCGCCAGTCTCAAGTTGTCACGGAAGAAATGATGCAATCCAAAGGAACTAAATCATACAGAAATATAAAACAAATAATTACTTCATTTGAAATAGCACCCTGTTGATGATTGAGTTTTCTCTAACGCATCTCTAAATTCTAAATCCCATCTTAAAATAATTCTTATCCTCTATAAACATACACAGTTCATATGTTTTATTGACCGTTGGGGAGCTTCTGATTATATGCTTCCCCCTACAGCACTTGGGCACTAAGAAAACTTCTAAAAAAGGGAAAACAAAGGACAAATTAATATGTTCTGTTGGTAATTAAATGTCTGAACAAAACTGCAACAACTTTTGAACTGATACTGAATTATCTCTCTAAACTCAGCAATTTTTTTCATGTTAGAGGTTTTGTGTCCCTATATCATAAAACAATTTTATTACTTTAAGAACTCCTCTGAGTGCATCTGATCTTAGTGAATTGTGGTCGTTATACACACTTAAAAGAAGACTCTCCTTAATTGTGTGGGTGAGTCATTTCCTCTCCGAAAAGTAATTAAGAAGACTTATTTTACATTTTTCGTGTTTTGTATTGCATTTATTTTTAGATTTCAAAAACTGATGACGGAGCTAAGTTCTATTACACCATGTTGAAAATTTTTTTTTATATTTTATCACAAAAAATTATTCATTCATTGGAGAGGTACATTTTTGTTTTATTCGAAACAATTCTATTACACCAAGTTCAATTTTCAAAATTGTTTGCCCACTGACTTGAACTCACTTGCATAATAATGATAAATTTCTTTTGTTAATGCAAGAACATTAGAGAGATACATATACGCTATCAAACTACAACAGTTTACTTTACCGTTTGCTACTCATTTATTCCAAGGCTTTGTTTGTTATTGTGAAAAATACAGAATTGTGTTATACATTACCTCGTGAATAAGCTGTTGTTAATTTCAAATGTAGATGTTTTTATAGTTTTTGAATCAGGATTTTTGCCGTGAACTAGTTTGTTGTGGGTGTCTACGCTCGTCATGGGTTTTGCTCATAAGGGCCTCTTACGAATTATGTGTTTTCTTGTGAGGTTTGAGTGTTAGTAGACACAATAACACAGGAATTAATTAACGAGTGTCTTAGGAGGACTTACATGTGTACTACCGTCAGCAGCTTCTTGTGTTGCAGCCTGGTTTGCAAAAGGATATGAGAGCATAAGTGTCGAGGAAGAAGTCACCTACGACGTTGAGCACGCTGCTTTTGACCTGGAATTTTGCTACACCGACGGTGCTTACGGTCTCCCAATGTATTTCTCTGAAGATTTCATAAAGATGGATCCGCTAGTTTTTTACTTCTGTGAGTGTTACTGCAATCCTTCCATTTAAAAGATGAAATCAAAATGTGTGTTTTTAATCATCTATGTATCTGAAATTATATTAATAAGAACAAAATTGCAGCGTACTCACAAACTACTCTGAAAGTGGAGCATCGATATGTAGTATTTTCATTTCTGATCTCTTTTCACCTTTGCTTCCTGACCATATTCGGTATGTACTTTCAATAACCAAAAAAATTATATTTTAGGAAAATAATTTATATCTGGAGGCTCATACTTTTGTCCTACTGTCTATTAGTTAGAAAATCAAAACATGAGCACAAGTAAAAAAGTATAAAAAACAAATATTAATGATAATGTGGAACGATAACAGGTTTACAACTCATAGGACGCAGGAAAAAATGATTGGTAGCCAAAAAACTGACACAGAATCAAACGCTTTACGAAAACCTGATGGTATCATCATTTCATAATTGCGTAATACAACTTCTCTCTTACTCCGTGATGGACAACAAAGCAAACATGAGCAAAGTAATTATGAACATAGTATTGTGGATACCATTGGAGCTAGTACTATAAAATACGCCATTTTCCCCCGTTTTTAGCCTTTTTTCCTACACTACCATGTTATCGGTAGATAAGATACAGAATGTAAGTTTTGTATATATTCATGAAAAATATTCAGGTTTGAGAGTACCGCGGGTTAAATTTATAGATGTATTTTATTTCATAGCTCATCAATTTTCTCATATTAAGCCATGGAATTTCCACGGATACTATCCGAGTCAAATTATCGGTAGATGAGATTCATGAAAAATATTAATTTAAAACACAACAATTTGTCATGAATCTTTAATACATTTGCCTGTATAATAATTTCAAATTAGTCAAATCTAATCAAATTTATAACACAATTATGAATAAAAAATCCCTAATTTTATCGCTTTTAAACTATAGAATTTCAAGGGAACTATCTTGTTTATTTATAAAACATGAATTTCAAGCGCAAAAGCTACACATTTCAGTGACCGAATGAGGCCTTCAATTTTTCAATTTAGTAGAAAAAAATTCTACCGATGATTTGAGCAGAGAAACAGGCAGGATGACACATGCATTTTTAGAATTAGGAACCATTCATTGAAAATAAGAGTTCAGGTTCAGGGAAATGGAACCTGGGGTAACTTGGGGTCACATGTTCATCAAAACTTCTTTCCATTTTCCAGTGAACGACTGTGGCAAAACGATCCGGGTTCCAGATAAAAAAGGTAGAAAATTTATTTATTCCCACGAGGGGTTTGGATGCAAGTACTTTCCAAGTGACGCTCCTGATGAATGCACAGTCACCTACGAACTCGACAGACCTCGATGGGCGGGGCTTTACTTTTGGATTCATTATGAAGACGAGGACTATAAATGCCTGTTTAACGCTACCGTCACTAATTTCAAAACAGACGGAGAATCGTCTACTAAAGATCCGTGCACAAACATGAATACCAGTGTAAGTAAAGACGTTGACCTACGTGATTCTATTTTCATAAGCAGCGTGAGAAGTTACATCTTGACATACCTCCAGACGTAAGATAATAACGTTCACCCACCTAAGTCAAGTGACTGGAAAGTGGTACATTCACCAGTCGAGACATTCTGTCATTTTCTCTCTTGTGTTGTTAAGTAAACTGTAGGTGGTTGCCTTCGGGTTTACGAGAATGATTGAAGAAATACACATTATTGACATTGTTTGATAGTTCCGTGCAACATAATGCCAGTAATGAATTTTTCACAGCGTTCATTATTTTTATGTTTTAAATAAGTTGTTTGGAAGGAGTAAAGGAAAGATTATTTATTTCTTCGAAATAATTTTTTCTGTCTTTGATATCACTTAACCATAAAATCCATAATCATTCAATTTAGACATCAAAATGATTGCCAATGTCGAGAATATCATATTTGCAAAATATATGAAAATATTTCAGTGTAAGAGACCGGAAGGTTTCTTTATGCAAAAACTTCGTTGTTTCTGCGTAAATTGTAGAGAAA
>VCRD01002052.1:62139-84050 GCA_006783055.1 Trinorchestia longiramus
TTGATGCCTTTACTTCAGACGGCATGGGATTTGAGTAGCAATCCAAGAATGGACCAAACGGTCCTTGACTGTTGCCATATTCTATTCTAAATCCCCATATCAAGCTTTGCCTTATCAGCACCTGAACACTGTATACGTATTAGCAATATTTACTTCAAGTTTTGATAAGTTTATCCAACTTTTCCCTCACCAAAGTTGTTCCACAAGCTCAGTGTGATTCAAGTGAGGGTAATTTTTCCCTCGCCCACTCTCAGTCTTCCATAAGAGGGCTACTTGAATCATTTCCCCTCGGAATGATAGTCACACAATTGGGGACGGGAATTTCTCTACAATTTACGCAGAAACAACGAAGTTTTTGCATAAAGAAACCTTCCGGTCTCTTACACTGAAATATTTTCATATATTTTGCAAATATGATATTCTCGACATTGGCAATCATTTTGATGTCTAAATTGAATGATTATGGATTTTATGGTTAAGTGATATCAACGACAGAAAAAATTATTTCGAAGAAATAAATAATCTTTCCTGTACTCCTTCCAAACAACTTATTTAAAACATAAAAATAATGAGCGCTGTGAAAAATTCATTATTGGCATTATGTTGCACGGAACTATCAAGTAATGTCAATAATGTGTATTTCTTCAATCATTCTCGTAAACCCGAAGGCAACCACCTACAGTTTACTTAACAACACAAGAGAGAAAATGACAGAATGTCTCGATTGGTGAATGTACCACTTTCCAGTCACTTGACTTAGGTGGGTGAACGTTATTATCTTACGTCTGGAGGTATGTCAAGATGTAACTTCTCACGCTGCTTATGAAAATAGAATCACGTAGGTCAAATTCTTTACTTACGTCCCCATCCGCATGAGTGCACAGGTCTTGAATAATTGATTCTCCGTTTGATCTGAAAGAAGTGACGTTAACGTTAAACAGGCATATCTCGTCTTCGTCTTCAAAATTAATATAAGCGAAAATGCGCATTCCTTGAGGTCTGTCGATTTCGTAGGTGACTGTGCATTCATCAGGAGCGTCACTCAACTAACAAATTAATGTTTTTGGAAGGTTTTGCACCAATCGTTGGGAACAATTCTGAAGATTTGCAAGAAATTTCACGATGTCTTCTACTGAAATTCAAATTTTTGTCCAAAATTCAGACGAGAATGTCAGATCGTGTCAGATAATGATGGTTGTTAAAATGGAGAGTTCTAAAATCCTCGCAGTGAGGAATGCTCGACACCAACTTGATGCATTTACTAGTTTTATGTACCTATAAATCATTTCAAAAATATTTCATCCCAAAAGACGAGAATAACTGCAATTAAAATCCCAAGTTCCAAAGAGGAACTGTAACGTACCCTTAAATACATGATTCTGCATCCTATAAAAAATGAGATGCGAGTAATCTTCAGAAAGCGCCAGAACTACTCTCATCAGCGATGAGCAAACCCGCACGATCTGGGCTTCCTGAAAATACAAACTGCTTTCTAGAGTTGCACTAAAACTGTGGTAACAGTTTAACTTGTGCAGCTCTTGTAGCAATAAAGTAGAAACTGTTTTCAATGCCTGAGTTTGCAGAAACAATGGGCTATCGTTACACTTCTATTGCCAGCATTTGATCTTAAAATGCAAAGTCAAACTCACAAGAATCTTGCAAATCCAAAAAATATTTTTCCCATAAAAGTTTCAGCAAAACCAATGTATATGGCCTAATTTTTTCTTTTTGATTATCTTCTATCTTCAAAGTAAGATCTGAGGTAAAATATCATAAGCTGAATGTTACAAAAATAAATTTATTCAACAGGAAAAAAGAAGTCGTCGGTTCTAGGCGTGCATGCAAGGCAAAATGGCGCGCACTTTGATCATCAACGGAAACCACTTAAACAAAACAAAACAAACAATCTTTATTTCCAATCGAGTACACAGTACATAGACATTAGTACATTGGTTTTTCAAATTCTTAAGGTTAACATTCTAAGAGTAAGGATGATGGTGAGCTCCATGCGACGATCCTGGGATGTGTCCATGGACGGGGAGTTGAGTGCTTAGCGGGTTGAGTGCACGGCGCGGCGTACTCGTGTCCATGGCCGGGTTCGAACCCGCGGTCTTTCTACATGAAGCAGAGACCCGATACAGAACACGGGCCACAGACCACTCGACCACGGTGGCTGCTTGAAATATTGCCTTGAAATATTAGAGACTACTTAACAAACGTTATTGCAACAAAAATACATGAGAAGCTAATTGTATTCACAATATGCAAATTAATTTGTGCAGAAAGTTCCAAAGGTTCAGATAATTAGGTTAAAATTGAGCTCCGACAACAAACGCTGTTTATTTATTTGAAAGCCTACGGACTCTTGACGCAACATTTAATTAAGTCTGGCACACTGCAGTTCCCAAAATGACCCCCGAATATTCAGTCAAAACATCAAAATTTACATATAAATTATCTACAATTGAAAGTTTAAAACTTCTGCACATGTTGCTTTAGACCTGAGGCTGTCATATCTACATAGAGTTGGGCCTAGCCTTGACTCTCTCACTTGGGACCAAGGTAACAATAACGTAAAAAATTACATCGCGGCAAAAATTCGCACTCAGACGCTGGGCGTGGTCTAAAATAACCTCAACTATCAAGCAGTAATGTATTATCTTAAGTTCTAAAAATTCATATAATTTAATACCATTTCCTTGGGTAAAGTTATGATTTATTAAGGTTGAAGAGGCAATTCGAGATATTTTTGTAATTGTATTTTTAACCATAAGATTTTACGTCAATGTTGCATAATTGGATCTATTGTTTTTTAACAAGCAGTACATCATCTAACCATCTGAATATCTGATAAATTTCATGTAGCCTTAATTCAAAATTTCATAACACTTTCCGTTGGTGGTCTTTAATAATTAACATTTACAACACTTACAATAATGTTAAATGATGCAGCTTTATTTTCATCTTAGCAATAGATCACTTAGCTAAAATCGTAGATACTATTTTCTACAATCATATTTACCGTCAAGTATAATTTTGTTCTACTTACGTGAAAAAAGCCCTCACTGCTTATAATACTCAACTACAGACACAGAACACTAACAAGTCTAACAGTAACAACACAGAGCTTTTTTACTACATCAAGTGATGGTCAAGGAGTGATGGTCGCGATGTACTGGAGCAATCAGTGAATGTCAGGTGGATCCCGCGTTTATTTGTATGCACATTCACAGCACAAGTGTTTCTAGCACAAGACGAGAAGAGAAATGTGTCGTGGACAGACGTTGTCACAGACTACATGTAGTTAATAGCATCATCTGGCCTGACAGAGACTACATGTAGTTAATGGCATCATCTAACCTGACAGAGACAACATGTAGTTAATGGCATCATCTAACCTGACAGAGACTACATGTAGTCAATGGCATCATCTAACCTGACAGGGACTACAGGTATTCAGGGATTGTGATCAGGGGCTGATGTAGACTGTCTGTATAGTCAGGGGCTGATCCTACTAAATATTTCAAGGCAGCTATTACCGTTGATACTTGTTCGTTCAAGACTCTAAACAATGTCACACCTTGGCCTCTTGTCTTATGCTCAGTAGTTTCATTCAACATCGATATCAAAAATTAATAACAGCATCATCTATATGATTATTTAGCAAGATAGATGCAAACTATTATTAAAGCCTGATAACATCTACTATATCTTCGTAATTTACCTAGTTTATTGACAAACATCCCTTTCTTTGTTCAAGGCGTGAAATATGAATTAGAAAATCAGGCAAGTAGGCTTGTGCATAATATGCAATATCGCACAAGAAATTCTTATCAATCAAGTGAGTAAATTAAGCCTTCAATTAATCCTACCTCTGTGATCACACCTACACTGCGCTGGTACACTGTCTGCTATTTGATATGGGAATAAAATGCCATAAAAATTGAATCAAATTTATTCATTTTAAAATAAATCAGTTCAATGTTCAGAGTAAGTGAAAAAAAGACGTAGATGAACAAGACAGAGCACTACAGTGCCAGTGCAGAAGTTTAGCTGGTGGTAATAGGCTGAGCTGGCGTTGTGTGAACACATGTGACCTTCTGCTGTCCTCTGGAGTGAATGTGAATTCAGTACATGTTCTTTGAGTGGACCAGTAAACCAGCATGTTGATGAACAAAAACTGTTCTTTGAAATTCAACCAGACTACTTAACTGTGGACAAATTGTCTTAGTAGACATTACTAAATGAAACAAATAGAAATTAACGTCTTATGTTTCTCTTAATCAAATGAGCCTTAATGTGCGTCTGGTTGATTGCTGGTCTCAAAAACACGAACAGTTGTAAATGTTAATACGACTCTCTGTACGTGAATTGAAAAGAGACAATAGGTTATTTATTCCCTAGAATGTCAGATCACCATATTGAAAATAGAAAAAATTAATTCTTCCATTTATGTATTTAACCATAATTTCGATGAGCCATTCAACAATGAAATAGCAGTGCATGGTAAAGGAACAAAATATGTCCTTAGACCTCCCGTAATGGCTAATGTGGAGGGGGTGCACCCCATATGCTATCGAACCTGAGGTGCTCACGTACCTTATGTACTCACGTACATCAGGTACACACGTACCTCAGGTACTCATGTACCTCAGATACACGTGTGAAGTAATGTGGAATATAGCGGGTTGCCACAGGTGGACCTTGCTGGCTGACGCAGATAATGATCAGTTCTGCACAGGGTGCACTGCGGGGGCTATCAACACACTTTCACAGTTCACTGGAGTCCCTGTTATATTCTCTTCAAATTGCGAGGCGAATCTTTGAGTTCATATGACGAAAATTAAATGTACGACAAAAAATCTGAACACTAAAACTTCATAAAATATTTTAGAATGTTTATGAAGGCTGCACTTTCAATCCATAACCCACGTAATCAATATTGTTTCATTTATAACAATGGTTTCAACTTTTAAACACAAAATAATGTTTCATAACACACGTTCAAAATTTTTAGAAATTATTATCTATTCATAATCTAAAATCATGATCTCCAATTAGAGTTCAGAACTAAAATGTAATGACTTCTCTTCATACTGAACTCAAGCCTCGGCTACAAGTGTCATGTTATGATGGTGGTTAAATTGGAGCGCTCTAAAATCCTCGCAGTGGAGAATGCTCGACATCAATCTTACGTATTTATTAAAAACGAACATGAAGCTAGTGATGAATAGATTAAATTATATGTAACTAGCCAGTTCAAGGTGGAAATTCCACGATATAGATTTAACTAATTTGAAATTACTATAAAAATAAATGCGTTAAAGATTTTCAGCGAATTATTGTGTTTTAAATGAATACTTTTCATTAATATATACAGGACTGCCATTCTAAATCTTATCTACCGATAACATGGCCCAGATAGTACCCGTTCAAATTTCTTGATTTAAAAGTGACAAAATTTAGAATCGATGAAATAAATGCATGTTTCAGTTTTACCCGTGGTACTATTAGAATCTGAATATTATTCATGAATATATGTATACAGAACTGCTATTCTATTTATTCAGTATGTTATTATATTATCTTGTGCGTAATAGTTTTACGTACATTATAAGTATTGTAGATGTTAATATTTTCTACTAAAGTTGTTTTATAAACACTTTCAGCAGAAGCTGCGTTCAGAATTTTTTGCGATGCTACAGTCTAGCTAGAAGACGCGCACGTGAAAAATGTCACGTTTTTTATTTATTGTAATTTCTTTGTTTCATTTGCCAGTAGACGTGTACTTCTGAAGAAGTCTCCATATTGAAGGGGAAGAAGGTTAATGACGAAAAAATCAAATATTTTATAGTAATCCTGTGCCTTTGATATCCACAATACAATGCTTACAATGCATGCATACCCGTTCTATTGAGAAGTCAATACTTGGGTTAAGATCAACATTTTATTTAAGCTCCTTAGTAATGGATAGTTTGAATTCAATCTCGCTGCCCTAACAGTGAGGAGGACCTAGAAACTTAGTTGTAAAAAGATACACGACGGTCTTTGGTATATAATCTTAGGCTAAGTACTAACTTCTTAATGGAACGGGTATACATGTATTGTAATCATTGTATTGTGGATACCAAAGCACATCCTTCAATGTGGAAACTCCTTCGCAAAGCCCGCGTCCACTGGCAAATCATACGAAAAATTCAGTAAAAAACACGGGAATTTTCACGTGTGGGTCTAATAGTAAGGGAATATTTCCTTGTTTTTCAAGTTTCATAACTTGAACACAAGTATTGTAGTGTACATGAAAGAAGTGGGGACAAGTCTGCGCACGTCGGATTGGGCCTTTACCACTTCATGCAATCTGTTCATTGATTTTTTTTTAGAGGTTTCTCGTTCGTTTTCTTCTGCTACTCGTGTATGTTTATACTTGGCGAGGAATCTTACTGCAGACTGATTAACAATTTCTGTACTACAGTGTTGAATCCCAATCTGTTTTAACACAAGAGTTGATTTTACAGCAACACTTTGGGTGAGATAAGGTCTTTCTTGTGCCTACTGGCCTTAAGAAGCTCCAGGATGCGCCACCCAGGCTGGACCTTCAGTACAGTTACATCAACTCAATGCCGTACAAATTGTAAACAAAAGGAAAATTAAATCTACCTTCTGGTCTGAGGCTACATGGACTAGTTTTCGAAGCTCCAAATAAACACAACATACAGGGTGTCCATAAAGTCTCTTTACCATTTCAAAACATTGTTACGAATGGAATTGATAAAGTATTTTATTCAGATCTATTTTACTGTATTGTGTTTATTAAAGTTTTTAATCATATTTTGCATTTGTGTGTTTCAGGAATCTTGTTTGTGAAAGAATTGCTGTTGAGACTTTATGAGAGATTTTTATACGAGTTTATGGACACCCTGTAGAAGAAGAAAATGCTCGGTGAGTTACCTTCATTGGGAACACGCGTAGTGCGGCTAGCTATATCAACTTGTTGCTTGAATTATGTTAATTTACTAAACCCAAGCAGTTAGCAATTGATGTGATGCAACAATGCATTAGTAAGAATGAACTCAGAGCATACATGTGAAGGATATTTGTTCAACATTCTATTTTTAAAAAAGAAAGTCCGTGTCATCCATCTTTGTTGTTCATTTTCTTTTATTAAACAGTTTTTTTTCTGCTGCGTGTTCTTAGTGCGCTCTTCTGCTGTGACTGTGAAAACAAACACAAGAAAAACAACTTGATGAAAATGTTTTATTGGATAACAATAATGAAGTGAAACAGGTGACATCAACAATGGTTTCGAGGAAGTGATAACAGAATTAACAAATTGTTCTACATGTGTAAGGAAGCCAACATTTTTCAACCCAGTAGATAACAAGGAGTAGATGGTGCTGACAAGCCCAAGCAAAATATAAGTCTTAAGGAATTGTTCATTTCTCTTCAAAAAATTCAGAATAGAAAATGTTAAAATAAATTCAATATCCACTTGAAGTGAGCGTAAGTAATCGTGATTAACGAGTTCATTTGAACTTTAATGTTTTTGGTATAATTTTTCCCCCATACTCTGCGCTGTATTCTTTTCTGTTTGTCCTTTCAGAGTTGATGAAAGACCTACCTTGAGCGTCATCAATTAATAATTAGTTTTTTAATTAAGACTTGATCACCTCTACTCCTTATTTCTGCCTGGCTGCCCATGTCTCTCCCTCTGCCTACTCTTCCTTCACGATTATGTCTCTCCCTCTGCCTACTCTTCCTTCACGATTATGTCTCTCCCTCTGCCTACTCTTCCTTCACGATTACCTTCCCTCGTCAGCTCTGAATAAGAAACAGATAATAAATAACCTAGTAATAAATAAGACAATAAATATTAATAAATACCGTACTCAGTTCAATTCAGAAGAGAATAACAACAGCAGGAGCGAAATTGTCAAATAAGAAAAGTTAAGTGGTTCGGTAGGTGGCACACGATGTCTTTTTCAGAATGATTATAAGTTTATGCAAAGTTCATGCTCCATTTCCATGCCATTATTACAATGCTTCAAATCCTGCCCTACTGAAGAACTGTCATGCCGAATTCAACGCAAATTTGATTCTGAAAGAGATTATCCAGAAAGTTTGCCGTTGCAATTAGACAATGACACTAAAAAGAAAACTTCAAAATCGCTCATGATTGGTCTATAGCTCATAACCTACAGGGTGTCCATAAAGTCTTTTTACCATTTTAAAAATTTGACACATATGTACTTTATTCAGATATGTTCTATTGTGTTTAACGTTTATTGAGGTTTTTAATCCCATTTTACATTTATGTGTTTCAGGGATCCTGTTTGTGAAAGAGGTGCTGTTGAGACTTTATGAGAGACTTTTTTAAGAGAATTTATGGACACCCTGTATATTTCTTGGAACATGGCAATGAAGATTTTAAAACAACACACAGAAAGGCTTCGGAACTTAGCGCTGAAAACCCTTCGACTAGGTAAAGAAATATTTTAAAACTGGATACACAAAAACTTACGCAGCCTCACACAGAAAGATCGGAATTCCTTACGGAAATGCTCAAGAAAAATCAATTCTTTTAAGGCATAATTTCCAACTGCATCTAAACGCAGAATATTCACTCCAGTATATATCTTTTTTAAAGAAGAATCTTACGCAAGGCAGTCTTTTTCTACTGCTCACTTCCCGCTGTGAGGCTTGTATGACAAGTAACTGGACTCTGTGGGTTCCATATGATCCCGTATCTCTTCCTTGTTATGTGGGAATGGAGTATGACTTCCATGTGGTCGACTTCTGTTGCCATTTACAGAGGAATAATGGCGAGAGTAAGCAACTCCATTGGAGGCGATGTTACTTGCTTTATTAGAAGACTCATCGCTGGCTAGGTTAACTTTTTGGAAATGAGAGGAAAGCTGGATATTTCCAATCGACGGTTGTTTTCCGTTTTGATTTTCACTCCCTGGGTTTTTGTATTGTTGCTGATACTTTGATTCTACGTGTTCCTGTGATTTTGATTCTTGTTGCTGAGGTTGCTGTCTGTATCTCAGTGATTGTGGTTTCTGTTGCTGAGGTTGCGGTCTGTATCTCTGTGATTGTGGTTTCTGTTGCTGAGGTTGCGGTCTGTATCTCTGTGATTGTGATCCTTGTTGCTGAGGTTGCGGTCTGTATCTCTGTGATTGTGGTTTCTGTTGCTGAGGTTGCGGTCTGTATCTCTGTGATTGTGATCCTTGTTGCTGAGGTTGCTGTCTGTATCCCTTTGATTCCGATTCCTGTTGTTTGGGTCTGTACTGATGGGTCTGCAGTTTGTTGCTGTTATAGGGCGGTCTGTATTGCTGGGGAATTAACACCCAATGTGTTGGAGGCGGATACAGTGGGCGTTTTTTATCTGTATGTGATTCTTGAGACATAGGATGGCTATAATTAGTGCTCTCAAGTGGTTCTTGTAACACTGGACGTTCTGAATATGCATCTTCAAGGGCTTCTTCGCTCATGGGCTGTTCTGTATAACTACCTTCAATCGGTTCTTCTTCTTCTTCATCATCCATTCCTTCATCTTCATCTTCTTCTTCTTTTTCTTTTTTGTTCTTGTTTTTCGAATAACCGAAATGCTCCTCAAAAAAAACTTTATGCTTATTATAAAATTCAAGATACTTTGCGTACAAAGAGTTCTCTAAGAATCCATAGTGTGGTATTAAATCTTCATCCTCCTTTTCTTCATTTACATCACCCGGAACTCCAGTTGTCTCATAGCTACTGCTGTTCGAGACATCCATGGGACCAAAATAGCCATTGTTTGCGTTCTCTGCGGACATCTTGCTGCTTTCCTCTATTTCCTTGGAGTCATTCAGTTCAGAATAACCACTGTTCTGTGTACCAGCAGATGGCTGAGGGGTTGCTCGGTACTGACTGTTAGAAGGACGGTTGTATTCGCCATCTTTTTTCGAATAACCGCTACTCTTGTGCCTCATTGGATGTTGATATCCGTTATTTTTTAGCTCCGATGGGCGTTGGTATCCGCCATTCTGTTGCTCCATCGAACGTGTATATCCATTATCTTGTTGCTCCATCGAACGTGTATATCCGCCATCTTGTTGCTTCATCGAACGTGTATATCCGCCATCTTGTTGCTCCATCGAACGTGTGTATCCATTATCTTGTTGCTCCACCGAACGTGTATACAATTTTCGAACCCCTGTCATAGAGCGCGAAAATCTCTTCGTATGCTGTTGCTCAGGAAAATCATAATTATTTGTATGATCTCCATACTCATCAAACCGCTGCGCAGCTAAATCATTAGACAAGTACTGGTACGAGGTCCCGCCATAAGTTTCGTACGCATTCTGCAGGTTATGCGCTGCAGCTTGCATGGTTTCATCGTAATCTACTTGCTGATCTTCCGCCCTCATGGCATCTATGGTATTGGGGTCAGGGAGGAGTGTGACTGAGAGGATGCCAATGAGGCTGCAAATTACACAGTAGCTCAGCATGAACAACATGTACTGCCATGATCTCAGGATCTTGTTGTCTGATAAATTGGAGTTCGTGCCGAGAAGCGGTCGAATATTTCCTTCTGTAATGAAGTTTCGGAAGTTCAGCACGGATGTTTCATTGTCACTTCCACCAGATGTTGCATTGGTGGCACGAGCTTCTGTCCCCCAAGAGATGTTGCTCGCCATCTGCACGAAAAAGCGAGGATTTTGAATGTGTTTTAAGTGATTTACGAATGCACGAAAATATACCATAAACGAGCTATATACTTTTTAAGAAATCCGTTATTTAGATTGCATAGTCATGGAATGAGTTCAATAAATATTTATTATGACCGAAGTTCGTCATTCTTGAATACATATTAACATGTACATAAAAAACTGTACGCACTTGTACTAATAAATTCTTTGAAATTCTGAAAAGTATTCAATTCTGGTCAGTGTAAGGAACAGTTAATAAATTACTCAAACAAGTTTTCCTCAGTATTTAAAGATAAATTAATAATGAGGAATATTGGTATGGAAGCGTCTTTTATTGAAAACCAGTCAGGTTTTGAACTCACTGATGACCTCATAGGAGCTGAGACATACAAGGTGCGGCAACATAACTTCCTTTTTTGCCTTTCAAAAATCTATGGAAAAAAGAAGTTATGTTGCCGTACCCTGTATATTGAACTGTGTTTTCAAGGTTTTCGAGGTTGGAACTTTTTTCAAGTGCATACGTAATTACAGAAACAAAATAAATGCTAGTGAACATAGTAGGTAAATATTAACCTAAAATCCTTCTGTTCCTTAAAGAAACAACTAATAGCATCCTACCAAAAGATTCATGGTGAAAAAAATTCATGTGAGGACTGCTAGTTAATGGTTTACGAGGCAAAATTCGATATTTTTCTAGAGAGACTTAGAATTCTTCATTAAAAAATGAAGGTCCTGCAGCAAAGTGGAGTCCAGATGAAGGTGAGTGTGTGCAACAAAATTGAAAGCTGAAAATTGTGAGAAAATTACAGTCAAGATGAAATTATTGCTATCTCTCCTTAATCAAATTCTTTCACAGGCTTTCGCACAGCAAATTCTTGTATTTTTTAGAACTGCACTCATAAATTTTTCTCATAAATTATGATTAATTTTCAGCACTGATTAATTTTCTTGGTACATTAAAATTAATTTTCTGCACAGATTAATTTTCCTCATAAATTAAGATTAATTTCCTGAACTGATTAATTTTCCTCATAAATTAAGATTAATTTTCTGCACTGATTAATTTTCATCATAAATTGAGATTAATTTTCCTCACCGATTAATTTTCATCATAAATTATGACTCAACACGCGTCAAAACTTGTTGACGAGTGAAAATTAAAATCTATTTTTTTGAAAATTATTTTAAAAACAAGATTCTGTATCTACAACTCACTCTCCAGACAGAGGAAGGTTTGGGGATGACAATGGTATATATAATTCATTTTTGGTAAATATGATGCTTGGTACCATGTCATTCTAGCCTATATAGCCGTCATATACGAACTATGGTCGCCATATATGGCGCTTGGTACTGTGTCATTCTAGCGTACATAGCTGCCATGTACAAATTATGGTCGTTTTATATGGTGTTTGGTACCGTATTATTTTATCATATGTAGCTGTCATGTACGAATTACGGTTCAGCTCTAATAGATAGTTTTTTCTTTTTCTTCCACATGCAACCTTGTGAATAGATAATTACATCTTAATTCGATGTTATTATAACAGAAAGGACTTGGTAAAATGCAATAAGAAATTCGAAAGAATGTGAAAACTTTGGAAAGAAACTGATCCCGTCATGAAATTAAAGAGAAAGTTAAAATTGTAAGTGTAATTATATTAGAGCTGAAAGTATTTAAGATCGTATACACTTAAGAGCTCGATGTCTTTAATAGGAATCTAATTAAAGAGATATACGGTGGTCGGAACATAAGAAAGTTCATCTCTCCACTAGACTTCAGTCATTATTTCTGTTCCATTGAATACATCTACCATTTGCAATAATGACATTGCTCTATGTATGTATATACATTGAAGAGATCTTACTCGTGTAAGAGATCTTGTTTACAAGAGAAGAAAATTCCATTTAATAACTAAAGAAAACTTGCACACAACCTGATGATAATTTTTCTCGCTCGTTTAAATGAACAGTTTCAAGGAATGAAAACGAATAAAAATGAACACCTATGCAAATTTTTTCTAGACCTGCATAGACTTTCATTGGTCTTAAGCTGAGATTGACTAGTGATTATAGAATGAGTAAATGAATGAAGAGCGATTGCTAAAATTTTAAAATGAAGTTTCTTTTATCTTTTTTTCTTCATCACTAAAGGCAACAGCAGCAAGGAAGCACCGAATTTCCCAGACAAGCTTTAAAATACTGAAAATTGATCATTAATTAGAACCTTTTTAACCACATACTCAGCATGAACATTCTCTAAACTTTGCGCTAAACTTCAACACACGAACTTTAGACGTGAAGCATGCATCAAACAGCAAAAAAAACATACCTGCATGAAACGTAATGCGTTTAGTTTGTAACGACATGCAATGTTAATAAAGTTCTCTGCCAAACTTACAAACTCAAGTTTTACAAGAGAAAAGGGAAACCAACAAGTACCTGAAAGTCTTTTGACGTATCCGGCGGTCTTCAGAATATAAACTTTATCTTGCAGAGATGATGCCACTGACGGTTTTTTCTTGCATGACCGCCGTGATTTTTCAAAATTAACTTTTTTGAAAATAGGAAACGTCTCGCAGGCATGTTCATCGCTGCTATAGATGACCCAAAAAATATGTATATATCAGTATCAAGGAGACCAATACGAAGGTTTCAAAATTCATCACTTAGGTTGAATGATTTTGAAACCCGGAAATTGGTATCGTTGATTTTGATGTATACATTTTTGGGGGACACCCTGTAGATACGAACACCAGTTGCTGCTGTCCTTTGTCTATTTCTTTGCTGAGCATCGGTGTATTTTCTTCAGGACTACGGAATCCATTTTATGGAACTCTTCGTGATCCATGTTTTGGTCATCTTCTTGAATTGCTTCTAGTTCCATGCAGAAAACCATTTTCTGGAAACTGGGGTCAGGGATGCAAAATTACAAAAACTATCAGCAAATATTCTTGCAGGTTTGATGTACAGTTGTCCAATGTACAGGCCATGCCAAGATGAGCGTGAACTTTTGTTAAAGACAGAACTTTTTAGAGGCAGTCATTTGATGTATAGGATACAGAAAGTTAGAGCTGAACTGTTGATAGAGACTTGATGCAGCCAAAGTGCAGTTGTAGTACGTACAAACAGTGACAAGGTGTAAAATTGAAGACCATCGATGCACTAGCAATTTGTCAATGTAATATATTATAATGTAATATTTAACCATCAAAACGATTAGGTTATTCAACGCAGATAACGAGTTGCAATTTCGCTGTTGCTGAAAAGCTGAAATCTTGACGTTCTCATATGTCGTGTTTATTTGGGGCTTCGAAAACTAGTTCATGTAGCCCCAAGTCTTGACGCTGTCCAGGTTGTAATCGATCACTTGTGCAGTTTAGATTCAGGAAGGTTAACTACGATAAAAAGCTGACGAGGTTAGGAAGAGGAAGGTAACCGAGAAGTGAAGGTACGCAGGCTTGTTGTAGGTTGTTTTAGTTGAGGAATCTGTCCGCAGCCACGATGTAGGAATGAGCTAACTTGGCGTAGTGGGAAAGAGTGGGGCTCTGTGTGGGGAGGAGGATTGCACGTTAGGGGAATTTCTGGGGCTCCAGAGGGAATCAACGCTAGATAATAAAACGCAAAGTGTCTCCTTATATCAATAAATTCATAGATATTTTTCGGCGTAATTTCTCCTATGTTATCACAATGGGAATCTCCCTTAAATACTGGTAGTTAAATAAGTAGACTTTCAGGTATATAGATTCTTACTGATGGAGTTAAATCCGTAGACTTTCTGATTATGTCTGAGAATTTGTTGCTCTAAGTTCTTCCTTCAAATGCATGATTTTGAAACCCGTTATTTTTAACGGCCATACACACTAGTCCTCAATAAAAATTAATTCATGCCTACAATGATCAAGAAATTCATTTCGCTCGCGATAAAACGATAAAACATAAAATGAATGTTGTCCGTGAAAGAAAGATCGATAATGAATGGACATTATCACCGATAATTAGGCACCGACTTTCATGTTATTAAATGTTGACATAAATACACGGTGATTAACGTTTTTTGTTATGAACAATTTCGCGTAATTTCATTAGATGTGTTTCTGTACTTTACTGATGAAATCACCAAACATATTTCATCTTCAGACACCTGCATTTTCATATCAATTTCAGTTCGTTATAAGCCAGGGGCTCAACTTCATAAAAGTGATTCCACAGCAACCAATATACAATGTGAAGAACAAAAACTTTAGGCTTAAATTTTATCTGTGAATGGTTAAATACAGCGAGACAGGGAATATCGCACCATTTATATTAGTAATCAAAGGTTTTGTGTGAACCAAATAACAAGTTATTATGCACTGTAGTTAAAAAGCTTCCGTAATACGAGTACAATTAGGGATTATAGTTTCAGCAATGACCATTAGATGCTACTGTGGTAACTCAAGCTTTTTTTGTATATTGTTGCTGTATAAACCATCACAACACAGAGCAAGTCTACACGCAAGTCTACAGGCAAAACACAGTGTAGACCAAGCAGATCTACAGGAAAGTCTATAGTGTAGACCAAGTAAATCTACAGTGTAGACCAAGCAAGTCTACAGGCAAGTCTACAGTGTAGACCAAGCAAGTCTCCAGGCTAGGTCTGCCACACGTGCCCCATTAAATATAGTACCAAACCAAACAATACAATAGGCACTCCGAGACAGTGATACAAGACTCCCTTTTTTGAGTATATGACAGAGCTAGAAGATTGAACCACCAAAGTGCAAAGCTACAACATTACTGCAGTGAAAAAAATATTCCCTTACTCACTAGAATACGACAGACGAATAGTTAGTTTATTTAAAGTAATTGGTAAGGTATTAAAACAAAGAGTAATTACGCTGATGTAACTTGTTGAAAACAGGGTGTAAACAATATGAATTGGATTGCGTAAAGTTGACTATAGATATTGAATACATTATGCCTCTAGGGGTATTATTTATCATGAGACGAGCCTAAAACTTGAATGAATAATCTATTTATGTATACAGTGTGCTTTTAGAAGATTAAGATCTTTTGCATGTCTTTTCATATGCTAATAAAATTAGACTTCAAATGTTGTTATTTATATTGTACAGAAAATGAATAGTGAAATCTTTATAGCCTTACCAATTTACTATAAATTGGGGACTTTTAATCTTGATAGTTTTGGTTTAACCAAATTTCCTGTATTAACCATGCTTGATTGATTGAGTGATAAAACCAGCCTCGATGATGCCCATGAATCATTTAGTATGTCATCAACAATCTACTGACCATAGTCATACAGCAATTTAATATCTCTACTACTTCTTCTACTCTGCAAAGCGATCACACCAACCACAGATTAGCTTTCTAAATCTGTTTCATTATGACAGCCAAAACACTTCTCCTCCAGCACACTTCAAACTAAAATTTCCAGATCTGTTTTATTCTGACGCCCACAACACTTCCCATTAAAATTTCCAGATCTGTTTTATTCTGACACCCACAACACTTTCCCAGTACACTTCACACTTGAATTTCTAGATCTGTTTCATCACGACACCCACAACACTCCCCCAGCACACCTGTTCAATGAAGATCACGACCAAATTACACTAGAATTTCTAGATCTGTTTCATCACGACACCCACAACACTCCCCCAGCACACCTGTTCAATGAAGTTCACGACCAAATTACACTAGAATTTCTAGATCTGTTTCATCACGACACCCACAACACTCCCCCAGCACACCTGTTCAATGAAGTTCACGACCAAATCAGATTCGAAGTCCGTGATGGCCCTGCTGGTTGCTCCGCCACGGCGTGTGGTGGGAGCTACGAAGTACTGCATGAGACTCTCCACCACAGACCTGATCATTCCTTGCCAATCCATGCCTGACAAGCTGGACACGTTCTCCATGAGACCACTGAAGTAACCACCACTTTCCTGTAAGATAAACACCGTGGATTGCATTACTTTCAATTGAAATGACGGTTAACAAATCAGCTAACACAAAAGAGATGCAGTGAATTTGATGAAGAAGATTTAACTGTCGTGTAAGATTAACAGCGAGCATTGCATTACTAAATCAGCTAACACAAAAGAGATGCAGTGAATTTGATGGAAACGAATTAACTGTCGTGTAAGATTAACAGCGAGCATTGCATTGCCAAATCAGCTAATACAAAAGAGATGTAGTGAATACGATGAAGAAGATTTAACTGTCATGTACGATAAACAGCGTGCATTTCATTACTAAATCAGCTAACACAAAAAAGATGCAGGGAATTCCATTAAGAACATTAACTGTCCCAACAAAACAGATGCAGGGACTTTGAGAAATTTTAACTGTCGTGTAAACACGAATTGTGTTAATTGTACAAGCAAATCAGTACATGTGAAAGGAAAATTTGAACCCGAAGAAGAATAAAATTCCCCTTTCCTGCAAGGACAAGTTATATTCCTCTCATTAGTAAATTAATGCATAATGAAACAGCCTCCAATCTGTATATTTCTTAGCTTAATATAAACATTTCATATCTTAGATAAACACGCTGGTCCTTTGTATTGTATTACAGAAGGTAATAAGGCTCCAAAGCTATACTGGATGCAGGGTGCAAATTAGAGTAATCAGGATTATTATTCCAATTTAGAAACATAAAAATTAGTATTGAAATGAAAGGTTGTTTTCTCGCAAAAAATATACATGCAAAAAAACTGGGCATGCGTAATGCACACCATCTTTTAATTCAAGAATTAGACCATCTAATTCACCATCTAATTCAAGAATTATAAAAATAATTTCATGATATTGATCAAACAAATGTACACAGTTGAGAAAATTGTTCTTACTTCATTTTGTTATTAAGCGATTTGTACGATCTGTAGCTGTACAATTCATTAGATGACTGAGTGCACGAGTTCTGTTCTGTAAGAGTTCTGTTCTGTATTTAAAATGTATTATAGAGATGTATATGATTTCAAATCCCAAAGTTTAATCATCAGTTTCTCTAGTGGAAAAGGATTTTTGCTGCCCTAATGTAGAACCGCGTATGCCTCTACCACAACAAAATGCTTCTTCTTTCCCGTATCAAACTGACATCCAACTTTCTGTTGAAAAGAAAGCAGGTCTTCATGCCTGGAGCCTTGTTATAATAATCAACATCCGGGTTTGAGTTACGAGTTAATCACTTGAGTTACGAGTTAATCACGCGATTTCCGACTTTGGCTTTGGTGTTTTATTTGTTTGGTGATTATCATGGCTGCGAAAAACTGTCCCAGAAACCCTGAGTCTGATTTTATTGATTTAATGACCTTCATCTTTGCTGATTTTTCTGATACCCAATCTTGCTGATCCTCCGATATTCTTCTCCCTTGATATTTACGAGTCCGGCTCCACTGACACTCTGGTATCCGGTTACGACTGACACTCTGGTATCCGGTTACGACTGACACTCTGGTATCCGGTTACGACAGATACTCTGGTATCCGGTTACGACTGACACTCTGGTATCCGGTTATGACTGACACTCTGGTATCCGGTTACGACTGACACTCTGGTATCCGGTTACGACTGATACTCTGGTATCCGGTTACGACTGGTAAATATAAGTAGAGAACTCAGCACTCATGGATGCATCTTCATGTATGCGTGTGTGGAGGAGGAAATCATGTAGGTTACACTTGTAAGCTGTATGTGGGTGTGTGTGTTTGTGTGTGTGTGTGTATGTGTGTGTGTGTCTGTAAGACAGGTGAATTTTACTCGTATATGTAATAAACAAGATCATTTAGATGGAAAAGGAAGAAAGGAAAAAGAAAAAGAAAATGAAGAAGAAGAAGACGAAGAAGAAGAAGAAGGAGAAAAGAAGAAGATGAAGAGAGGCAGGTGAGGCGGCGTATACTGGTCTGTGGCTCAGTGAAAGCTGTCCATATTTGGGAAGTTTAGCCCGGCACTTTCTACACACCGTGTGTGTGTGTCATACATCCTAATACGCTACACTCATGTATGTCCTAGTACGAGAGAAATGACGCACGGTGCAGACACGCAGGGTGCAGACACGCTCGGTGTATGAAAGCAGAGTGTATGAAAGCAAAGGGAAACTGGGGTGTGAGGAGGAGTGCGACATGCGATATGCAGTTCAGCAGTAATTAAACACGAATGAATGAATTAATGTTTAGTTAAATAAATGCAGTTTATGTTTTTAATGATGTTTAATGTCATTTACTTTGTTTAGTAATGTATGTTTTTCATGAAAGAATTTTTTTTCTATGACCTACTTCAAGCGATATGGAGTATATAACTCCTCCCGATATTAATTCAAGCTTTATATTGTTATATTATTGAAAGAATTATATCTCTTCTGCATTTCGAACTTTCACCCGTCCTGCAATCCTATTTTCACTAATTTTTCCATAACGTCGATGGTCCATTTTAGCAGTGGCTTGAAATTTGAATTGCATAAAACATGAGAACAAAAACAAGTCATTGGGTTCATGGGGTACTATCTAGTTATTATGTTTATTATGTAATATCAGAAAAATATAGATCATAGAACATGGTAAAATAGACATAGAATAACTTTCTACGGATAGTTACAGAAGTTGCATGATCAATCAACAAACTTTGTGGTGTTTTTGCAGCAATAGAAAACAGAAGAAAACGACGTGCCTTCTCGACAGAGCCTCATTTTGGTCAGCGGTTTTGTCGCTTAGAAATTCACAAGAAAGTCGACATGAAAGTTCTGCTGCAATGACTTGCTAGGAAGCGACTTGACAAGACTTGGCGTGCTCTTCACATGACTGTTTTAAACACACTAGTGGACCCAAACGTGAAAATTCCCGGGTTTTTTACTGAATTTTTTGTTTAAATTGCCAATGGACGCGGGCTTTGAGACGGAGTTTCCACATTGAAGGATGTGCCTTTGGTATCCACGATACAATGCTTACAATACATGTATACCCTACCGAATTTCCTCCTATCTAAATCCTTAAGAGCGTCACAGAGACACGGACCAAGCAAGCAACGAACTCTGTATTATTATATAGTGGAATGACCTTGTTGAAACATAGCTTTGGCCATCGAACTGACGTATTCTCAGTAATATAGGTACTTGGAATATGCTTAGTGTTTGCTGATATATGTCAGACATAACCAAATGTTGACTAATACACGTCAGACATAACCAAACATTGGCTGATACACGTCAGACATAACCAAATGTTGACTAATACACGTCAGACATAACCAAGCATTGGCTGATACACGTCAGACATAACCAAATGTTGACTAATACACGTCAGACATAACCAAATGTTGGCAAATATACGTCAGACATACATAATTTTTGGTTGATATGCATCAAAAATGTTTATTTTTTGCCTGGTTTATATCGGAACTATTTCGTTTTTGGTTAATATGCGCAATAAAATTAAAACAGCTCTTGTGTATGGTTACAATTTTTCAAAAGAGAAATTTAATTATCTTACAAAGGGCTAGGGATAGACTAGACTAGGGAAAGTAAACTAGGGATAGACTAGATAAGGAAACTAGATGAGGGATAGACTAGACTAGGAAAGTAGACTAAAGTGTGACTGGTCTAAGAGTGAGATTGGATTAGGAAGAGACTAGACTAGGAGGAGGAAAATATTGAAGTTTTCCTTTTTGACATTCAATTTTCTTAAATTTTAAATTATTTCAGTTAACTGACCTCAATAGACTTGTATCTGTGACAATAAACACGTAAATCAAAACAACGTTGCAGTCCGACTGTTCAACATGACATGAACTTCTGCATGAGTAACTGGCATCCGCCTCTGTTACAGCCGTGAAGACTTCATGTAACACGTATTTCTGATGCTTCATGTAACACGTATTTCTGAGGCTTCATGTAACACGTATTTCTGATGCTTCATGTAACACGTATTTCTGATGCTTCATGTAACACGTATTTCTGATGCTTCATGTAACACGTATTTCTGATGCTTCATGTAACACGTATTTCTGATGCTTCATGTAACACGTATTTCTGATGCTTCATGTAACACGTATTTCTGATTCTTCATGTAACACGTATTTCTGATGCTTCATGTAACACGTATTTCTGATGCTTCATGTAACACGTATTTCTGATGCTTCATGTAACACGTATTTCTGATGCTTCATGTAACACGTATTTCTGATGCTTCATGTAACACGTATTTCTGATGCTTCATGTAACACGTATTTCTGATGCTTCATGCAAGACGTATTTCTGATACTTCATGTAAACAAATTGAAATCTATGCATCAAAGCTAAACTGATTTTCGTGTAAGAAGCAGATACTTGACAAACTGCGTTAATATTTGCTAAACTGCGTTAATACTTGAAAGACACCATTAATACTTGACAAACAGCGTGAATACGTGACAAACAGTTTTAATATTGGGAAAATATCATTAATAGAGACCAAATAGCGTTCATAATGGACAGAAAGCATTAATATTTGTCAAACTGCGGTAATACTGACCAAATAGTATTCATAATGGCCAAAATACGTTAATTTTACATGTATATTTTCTACTGAGATCATCTGAGCAGTTTCCCTCTGTTTTAGTTCTACAGTATTTTATTTGTTCAGTACCTTGAGAAATTCGACAAATCTGTGTCTAATGATGAATATATATATATATATATATATATATATATATATATATATATATATATATATATATATATATATTCTATTGAATAAAAGACGTAATATCACTTAAAATGAACTCAAGTTAGTACTCTGTACATAAAAAGTGCAATTTAAATTGTCAAGCATATTCGACATGATTATTTGAACGATGCCACGCTCCTTCATGTTAATGTAAATAGAAAGCAAGGCATTTTTTCAGCTATCACGTGCGCCACACAACTTTCTCCAGCTCACACTTGAATATCATGTATAAATTTGACAGCGAGTGTCATTTTCAACACACAAACTAACATTAGGTGATAGCTTTCACCCTTAATCATTCCAAATTCAATTTAAATGCCTGGGAAAAAGTAGGCATGACATAGGGGAGGACGACGACGGTTTTTTTTGGCAGCCTTTCTCTGACGCGATTGGTCGGTTTTTTGCAAGGTGCTATGTGCCGTGGCAGACGTACAATTGTAACGAGAAATCGTCTTAGTCGAGACTGGTCTGAAGTTCATTGTTTTTGTTGAAGTATTATAGTTCACTAGCAGAGCTT
>VCRD01002052.1:84055-102475 GCA_006783055.1 Trinorchestia longiramus
ACGACGGTTTTTTTTGGCAGCCTTTCTCTGACGCGATTGGTCGGTTTTTTGCAAGGTGCTATGTGCCGTGGCAGACGTACAATTGAAGGGTGGAAAGCACTAGTGGACTACTTGCATTTTTTCCCACAAGAGAAAATGCAAGTTGTCCACTAGTGCTGTCCACTCTTCATATAGTAAACTACTGGATCGTAATCGCCTCCGTCTGCGCTGTGTTAGCGACAGCACGGGAGTGGACTACTTTCATTTTTTCCCGTGGAAAATATATTATACTTACCATGGGAAAAAATGCAAGTAGTCCACTAGTGCTTTCCAACCTTCAATTGTAACGAGAAATCGTCTTAGTCGAGACTGGTCTGAAGTTCATTGTTTTTGTTGAAGTATTATAGTTCACTAGCAGAGCTTCCATTGGACAAGTGAATCATTGTGTCAAATTTATGTAAGAAAGAAAGCGACCCTTCGATCAAGCTGTGTGTTTTTTCATTAATATTTGAGGTATTACTTTCACTTTCAAGTGCGTTCGAATTTAGATGATGATGAACATAACGCATTAAGCGTTTGGTATAATGAATGAAGAAGTAGAAAGTCCTTTTTACTTAAACTTAATTTTGAAAAACTTGGAGTTTTGCTACTTTTATTTGCGTACTGGATGGCGCATTTGATCTAAGAAATATTAGACGATGTAAAAAATTTCATTACGTTTTATTGAAAAAACTATGATCTATAATGAAATTCAGGTAACTATATGGAACACGGTTACCATATGAACTACGGTAACTATACGAACTGTAATAATTATATGAACTGCAATAACTATATGAACTGAGGTAACTATATGAACCATAGTAACTATTTGCACTGCGGTAACTATTTAAAATAAATGATGATGATTTGAAAACTCAATAATCACGCAAGTTTTCATGTGCATCTATGATTCCAAAAAGAATATTTGATAAAAAATTAAACGCTGGTTAGAATCGGCAATTAAAAAAAATGTACCGTACGCTTGATGTAGAGCGTTTGAATGTAAAATTTTGACTTTAGAATTGCGTATGTTCAGACGTGCGAAAAATGTAGAACTTTTGATGTTAGCATAAGGGTTTTCACCCCTACATTCCCCCTCCTCACCCCTCCCCCAGTATGTGCCAGTAACGCAAGGAAAACGATAGTCACCATCTAGCAGATGGTGGCTTCCATTCCTGCCAGCTGGTACAGCTGGCACCGCTTTGCTACACCGCAGCTGGTGCACCGTTCTAACGTCTCTTTTTCCAGCGTTAACGCCGTTATGCGTGCACCCCCTCACCCCTACCGGGGGGGGAGGGAGTTTGGGGAATGCATCCTCACCGTCCTTTGAGGTTGTAATAGCCCTTGTGTTAAAATAATCGTACAACACAAGTAGCTTTGAAATCTATTTTATATTATACATCTACTTAATGCGTTTTTGAAAATCCAATTGAGTAAGTTTTTGACATTATTTTCAGGTTTCTGACTGGAATAAAAGAAGATCTTTTTGAGGACTTGCGTTTCTTCTATAGAAATCCTGTTCATGCATCGCGTGCTGCACGGACTGTTCTGTGGTGCATTCATGCGCACGTGTGTCGAGTCATGCTACGGCACGTGGCTGTGCGCACGTGCATGTGGCTATGTGCACGTGCATGTGGCTGTGCACACGTGCATGTGGCTGTGCGCACGTGCACGAGGCTGTGCGCACGGTTTGTCGTATTCTATTAGATGCCTCTAAAAAGTTCCAGCAGTTTCTACCTCATGCGCCAAACTAAAATTTGAAATTAATAAATCATTGAATTATAACTATAATTCATAAAAATCACGGGAACTCTTTCGAGCTCCTGATGCAGGTATGTTCTATACCTCAATTAAGACTGAACTTGCTTTCTACAGTTATGAAGTCTGTCACCTAATAATCATAAACTTTAATCCCATGCACAAAAATTTTCATGTTAATGAACACCTCTGGAATAGCTGATTTTACAAAAAACAATGTTTTTTAAAGAAAGTTATTTTTTCTCTGGTCACGTGTACTTCAACCCCATCACTCCTCAACAGCACCTAGCACTAGTACTTCAGCACTAGTACCTAGCACTAGTGCTTTAGCACTAGTAAGCACCTAGCACTAGTACTTCAGCACTAGTAAGCACCTAGCACTAGTAAGCACCTAGCACTAGTGCTTTATCACTAGTGATCACCTAGCACTAGTATTCAGCATTAGTAAGCACCTAGCACTAGTACTTCAGCACTAGTACTTCAACACTAGTAAGCACCTAGCACTAGTACTTAAGCATTAGTATCCTCACACGTATATGTCATGTTTGCAAGTTTCTGTCTGTCTCACACGCAAGTATTAAAATCATACACTCAAGTTTGATCAACTAATAAAAAATTTATCATAAACTGAAAGTACAATCTGAGATTTAAAACAATCCCGCTTACAAAGAGTATGAGATTGAAGACCTTTTACTGGGTGTGGTAAGAATATCTAATGTATTTGTAAGTTTAATACAAGCAAAATAAAATGTACAACGAAAACTGTGTTTTCATTTTCGAAATAAACACATACTGCGTAAATCTGAAATGCGACAACATAACTTCCTTCTTTCAAAGCACTTTGCTTTGGAGAAAAGGAAGTTAAGTTGCCGCACCCTACACACATGCGACCTCACCTCGATGTCGTTGTTGTTATTGAATTGAGCGTTGGTGGAGGCAAGCACAGCCACTAGCACCACCACGGTCAGCATTTTGTAGGACACCATTGTATGGAAGCTTGGGGGGATGCTGCACAGTAAATAAAGGCACCGTTACAGTATGCGTGTACAGGCTGCGTGAGGCTGCACAGTAAATAAAGGCACCGTTACAGTATGCCTGTACAGGGTGCGTGAGGCTGCACAGTAAATACAGGCACCGTTACAGTATGCGTGTACAGGCTGCGTGAGGCTGCACAGTAAATAAAGACACCGTTACAGTATGCCTGTACAGGGTGCGTGAGGCTGCACAGTATATAAAGACACCGTTANNGCACCGTTACAGTATGCGTGTACATGCTGCGTGAGGCTGCACAGTATATAAAGGCACCGTTACAGTATGCGTGTACAGGCTACGTGAGGCTGCACAGTATATAAAGGCACCGTTACAGTATGCATGTACAGGCTGTGTGAGGCTGCACAGTAAATAAAGGCACTGTTACAGTATGCATGTACAGGCTACGTGAGGCTGCACAGTAAATAAAGGCACCGTTACAGTATGCGTGTACAGGGTGCGTGAGGCTGCACAGCAAATAAAGCCACCGTTACAGTATGCATGTACAGGGTACGGTAACACAACTTTCTTTTTCCAAAGCGTTTTGTTTTGAAAAATAAAGAGTTATGTTGCCCTGAATTTCTGAATGAGTCTTTTCTAGAACCCACAATCATAATAAAGAAAACAGAAATGGCATCTTGCTTTCATCATTAAATTTTCTATTTCACTGCAAAACTCTAATTCATTTTTGAGACTCTGTGTCTTGTCCTGACCAAATTTAGTGATAAATTCTTTTAGTTTTGTCACTAAACATAGAAACTTGAAATCATTGAAAACTTAATAACAATTATAGAAAAGAATTCTTGTTTCTCAGTACCTGGAAATAACGAAAAGACTCAGTGCTACTGGTGGATTAGTAGACCTATACGTGAATTTTTCGTTTGATTTGCCAGTGGACGCGGGCTTTGCGAAGGAGTTTCCACATTGAAGGATGTGCCTTTGGTATCCACAATACAATGCTTACAATACATGTATACCCTACCGAATTTCCTCCTATCTAAATCCTTAAGAGCGTCACAGAGACACGGACCAAGCAAGCAATAAACTCTGTATTATTATATAATGGAGGTATGATATTATTGGAAATAACAGACATGGTTGCGGTCATGAGAACGCTGTAAAATAGGTCATGTCTGACAACCGCAACTCGATCACCTCAGCCTCCGGCAAGCTGCTCCGGCAATGCCCAGCGAGCTACGCGTTGTGACCAATTATTTCTCGAAAATATATTGTGTTGCAATCATTTACTTTAAACTGACACTTGATGGCCAAGCTTTATGCATTTATTCATTATATTTTTTCTTCTTTAACTGCTTTAAACAATTGATAATGTTTTCCTTTAATTTCGAGCGTGTCTATGAATTGTTTGTGGTTACTTGGGTGATATAAACAGGCAACTGCAAAGTCCCATGGGCGCCGGTTAAAAGGACTTCTAATGTATCCCTGTTTATCATTGTACTGACTTACCGTAGTCAACTTTCTAACTTTATTGTGTCATCCCACTATCCCACTTTATAATAATACACTATTTGCATTATTATAAAGCATAAAGCTTCATTCCACTAAACAATAATGTACAGTTTGTTGCTTGCTTGGTTGGTTGGTTGGTCTGTCTCTCTGTGACGCTCTTAAGGATTTAGATAGGAGGGAATTCGGTAGGGTGTACATGTATTGTATCATTGTATTGTGGATACCAAAGGCACATCCTTCAATGTGGAAACTCCTTCGCAAAGCCCGCGTCCTCAGGCAAATCAAACGAAATATTCACTAAAAACACGTGAATTTCACGTGTGGGTCTACTAGTTTTCTTCTATTCATTATGGTGTCCGAGCGTAGATGTTCCTTCTCTGCAGTAAAAAGAAATAATCACAAGTAAGCTAGGTATATGTTAGCAATCCCTTTCAATAACACTATTGTTATGTTATTTAGTAACACCATTGAATTATATAAATTTAATCCTACACACTATCTAGAGAAGCAATGAGAGAACACTTTAACCAATTAGACACTGATCTACTATACGTTACAAAAAACGTACTTTTCGTACAACGTAGTTTACCTATAAATTTTTTACGTGGATTGATGGATGCTGTTTTCACAAAATTTGAAACTATTTTTTACGATAAGGTGAACTCCTAGTTGCAGTTGCAGTTGCAGTTGCAGTTACAGGTGACATTTCCAAAAATGTAGTCAAAAGAATTAAGACTGTAAACAAACTCATTTTAGCACGCAGTTAAATTTAAATTCCAGTGGTTGAGTTTTCGCTTTTCATTCAGATTTCGAAAGCTGAAACTAATTTATGGATTGCAGTCACGTCGGAAACATCAATTTAGAAATCTTTGTTTTATTTAATGCATAAAATCCATGTACTCTGCTTTTTGCCCACTTTACGTGCGTCTATTATCAATTTATTATAACCAGAAGAAGATAACTACATTTATGACAACTACAAGAAGATAACTACATTTATGACAACTACAAGAAGATAACTACATTTATGACAACTACAAGAAGATAACTACATTTATGACAACTACAAGAAGATAACTACATTTATGACAATTTCGAGAAGATAACTACGTTTATAATAATAAATATTATTTGGTGAAACAGATTTCAGAAGTTAAGATTAGGCTTTTCAACACACGGAGACAAAATAAACAAAACAGACTTTTATGGAAAGCGATTTTTTCCATTTCTTTTTATATATTTTGCTCCAAATTGAGAAAGAGATTAACAAGTTTAACTGTAATTAAACGTCTAAGTCATGTCCAGTGTAGAAATTAATTGTAATAGGTCAACGAGATTTCACTTATAAAACTGTAATTCTAACAATTAGTTCTTCAGAAAGATGGCCATGTAGAAACGGAAGGATTTTTTACTTCAAAATTAAATAACCTAATTTCTTGCTACAAACTTTCTACAAACAGTCTCTTGTTACAGGCAACCATTTCCCGAACAGCAAAATTGGAGCATCTGTTACCCACTGAATTACTCAGCAGTTCAGTGTAATGCGCAACAACTGCGGAATTGGAGCATCTGTTACCCACTGAATTACTCAGCAGTTCAGTGTTGCGGAATTGGAGCATCTGTTACCCACTGAATTACTCAGCAACTGAACGCAATGTGCGACAACTATAGAGAATAAGGTCAAAAAAACTGAGATACTTGTTCAGCTACCACACTGACCTACTAAGCCTATCCTTCTAACGGTGCATCAGCAGCAGAGGGATACACCACACAGAACTACACGGTGGTAGCCGTGAATGGCAGATGTGACGGTGGGATACACAGAATTACTCAGTGGTAACTGTTAGATTACCCCCAAACTCTAGTTACGACAGATGTACAACATTGTTACAGGATTGTATCGCTATTTCAATAAATACTAGCAGACCCACACGTGAAAATTCACGGGTTTTTCACTGGATTTTTAGTTTGATTTGCCAATGGACGCGGGCTTTGCGAAGGAGTTTCCACATTGAAGGATGTGCCTTTGGTATCCACAGTACAATGCTTACAATACATGTATACCCTACCGAATTTCCTCCTATCTAAATCCTTAAGAGCGTCACTGAGACACGGACCAAGCAACAAACTCTCTATAATTCTATAGTGGGATATAAACTTCCTTCTCATACGATGGAATGTCACATGTTGCTTAGTATTTCTACGAATGTATTACAACTTTCCCGTGAATGTTGATTCGTATACAACTGAATGAAGTAGAATCTAACACAAACATCTCACCACGATTTAGAAAACCTTATTCAACATACGAAAGAAAATCGCTAGATCTACTTGCGAACACTGGCAAATATTGCAGTGAACATTTCAACAAGTATTAAATCAAAGCTCAATTACATTACAAAATTTCCTTAAATTATTTTTTAAGCTGCAGTATTATAACAAGACTATTGTCCTTTCTCCCTTTCCGTGTTTTGCTTCAGTTTCATACGCTAGATTATTTCTTTCGTTCGCTTTTTTGAGCTGATTTTCTGTTATACTTATTTCAATTTTGCTGCTTACTCTGCTTTATAACTCGATGAGTTCGTTCTTAACTTTAGACGGCATGGGACGTGGGGAGCAGCCCAAAAATGGACCAAACAGCTCGTTCCTATTGCCATATTTTATTCTATTTTATTCTATTGTATTCTATTCTGTTATTTTCTGTTGTATTCTATTCTATTTTATTTTGTTTCATTCCTTATATTCTATTCTATACTCCATTTTCTTCGGATCAAATCGCATGTATTCGAAATGTTACTTGCTGAAACAAAGCTGGGGCATTTATTATATCATATTTAAGTTATGAAATCTTTAAAATAAATGCAACAAATATGCATGGTATGCGTTCGTACTAGTAGAAAGTTTTCCCACGAATGAAAGTGATTCGTATCATTTATAGGTATTTATTAACACATCATTAGTTTTGAACAATAAAATACTGAATCATTGATTAACCAAGGACGTTTTCCCCTAGATAAATTTACAACACTTTCATGCCAGGTATAAAAATTCTGGACAACATCCGGGTATGATGCTTAATTCCCTCGTACCTGAGTTTATGCTGATGATAAAAGCTGCTGCTGCTGCTGTGCAAGTGTTCACTCTAAGACAGGTGAAGTCTAACTGAAGTGCAGAACCGCACGCCGGCCAGTTAAAAGAAAGCTACAGGAGGCAACTTTCGAATCCGGGACCTGCTTCAAGAGGAAGATGGGTGGAACAGGGGGGGGAAAGTCCGGAGAAGATGGGGAGAGGAGGATGACCTCAATACAGAGAATGCTCGCCGTGATGCAACAGCGGTTCTGTGGTAGTGCTATGATGCTAAAATTGTTGCATTTACCGAGTGATAAACCATAGCATGATAAACCATTGGTACTGGTGCAGCTAAATTCTTGCACCGTTTCAAATTTGTTTGATGATCAGGTTTTTTAAAGAAGACAAATGAATGAGAATGTACGAGTCAAGCATTAAATTTCCACTGATGAAGAAATTATAGATAAAAATAAGGGTAAGTAATGATAAGGATTCAGAGTTCGGTGAAACTAAATAATGAGAATATTTATTGAAATACATACGAGCGAAACATTAATTCTGGTATCTCTGCTATCTCTGCATTTATCTCTGCTACCAGAATCGATACCATTCAGAGGTAATCGACGTAACTCGGTGGTAATCGAGTTAAATCGGTGGTAATCGAGTCAAGTCGGTGGTAATCGAGTTAAGTCGGTGGTAATCGACATTCTTGCACTAGGATACCAGTAATCCTAACATTCTAATACTTTTTTCTACTCAAAACGGACATTTCTTCAGAACAGCCATATTTTATGGAGTATTTCACTAGCCTTAAATTGTAGCTTAGTCTTTGAAATATCATCACGCTTTCTAGGCGCATTTTCAATAAAAAATGAATGAAATTAAAAAAAAATTAGTGTTGGCATTGCTCAAACTAATTTCATTCTTCACTATCACGTCAATACTATCCGTAACTTCAAATTTTGCTTTTTCGAAAGTTGATACATACGAAAAAATGGACCTATGCTATACGTATTTGTTGGTGTGTTTAATGCTGCACTCCAGTTTAGTTATTTATTGAAATTGAAGTCATAATTCAATATTTGAAGAGTTTGTATGTACATGCAGGAACACGTCAATGAAACTCATAAAAATAACGGGACAATACTGAATATCCCACAATTTCAAGGTATAATAATACACAGTTCGTTGCTTGCTTGCCTGGTCCGTGTCTCTGTGACGCTCTTAAGGATTTAGATAGGAGGAAATTCCACTATGTAATAATACAGAGTTTGTTGCTTGCTTGGTCCGTGTCTCTGTGACGCTCTTAAGGATTTAGATAGGAGGAAATTCGGTAGGGTATACATGTATTGTAAGCATTGTATTGTGGATACCAAAGGCACATCCTTCAATGTGGAAACTCCTTCGCAAAGCCCGCGTCCACTGGCAAATCAAACGAAAAATTCACTAAAAACACGGGAATTTTCACGTGAAGGTCTATAAGTAACGAAGAAATGCTCTAAAAAACACTACAAGTAGCAAGTCACGCTCATGATGATGGTGATCTGTAACGCGTCATCTGTCATGGTCATTGTAGCATGAAACTTATGAAACTTTCTGGAACATACGGATCTTTCTGACCTTCTTGAAAGTTGGCGTCAAACTTTCAAGTTCAAAAACGTTCTTTCCACGAGCACGCACCTAACGTTTGTTCCTCGAAAATTTATAAAGAGAAAATGTACGTTAAATATGTATCATAAATGAAAATACATTATAAAAAGATAACATGTTCAATGAAACCCACTTGTTTTCGTGTTTTGTTGTTTGTGTTCTTGACAAGAGAAATTAGTGCTTACTTTACTGTTTATTGTTTATTACAGGAAAAACACATGGTATATTACAATTCAATTTGTACCATTACATATAAAACAACATCTTATCTCTGCTACCTATTGAAAGCCAAAGGCTTTTTAGGCGTTTCTTTCATGTTGGTTTAAATAAGTTTCCTAGAATAAAATTGTACACGAATAAAAATACACTTAAACAGGGTGTCTATAAAGTCTCTCATAAAGTTTGAACAGCACCTCTTTCACAAACAGGATCCCTGAAACACACAAATGCAAAATGTGATTACAAACCTCAATAAAAACTGAATACGATAGAACAAATCTGAATAAAATATCTTATCAATAGCATTTGTAATAAATTTTTGAAATGTGAAGAGACTTTATGGACACCCTGTATGTTCTTTGTTAAGAAGCAAGTCCCGTTGAAGTTAAGCTGTGTAGTGATGGAAAAGAATTCGCTGATTCCATTACATCTCACAACGCTGGTTCACACACAACACTTAACTGTTTGTGTACTTACTTGTGTGAAGAGATGTTGCAGCAATTATATTCCTGCTGAATGTGTTGATATCACATTCCTTTTCTCCAAAGTGTTGGCATCCTTACACATTCCTGCTGGTGAACGTGTTGACATCCCTACACATTCCTTTTCCCCAACGTGTTGACATTCTCTACAGAACGTTTTTCCCGTCTACAGCTGGTGCTGGTGTACAACTGGTGCTGGTGTACAGCTGGTGCTGGTGTACAGCTGGAGTACAGCTGGTGCTGGTGTGCAGCTGGTGCTGGTGTACAGCTGGAGTACAGCTGGTGCTGGTGTGCAGCTGGTGCTGGTGTACAGCTGGAGTACAGCTGGTGCTGCTGTGCGCCACAGAATTAACAGGGAAAGTGCACATCCGCTCACGACTTTCTGCAGCGAAGCCAATTGTAAAATTTGGTATTTTTGTGTGCGTAGTTTTTTGGGGAAGGACGTGCTGCTGCAGGAGACGCAGTGCTACACAAGCAATGTGTGTGTTGATGTGTTGACACCATTACCCACACAACACACACACGCACGCGTCCAGAACACGCATAGAAACACAACGTCATACAAAAACAACTCGTTGAATTTATTGAGAATAGTTTTTGTCCTTTTTCAATAACCTGCATCAAGTTACTGTGTTTATCTTATATGTACGTCTCTTGGTGCCACTTTTTCAGAAGAGTCGGTAACGTGCGAACCAGAAATATCGGCAAAAAACTAATACTGAGAAACTTCAAGAGATCTCAAGCTATGAACTTCTTTCCCGTTAAAATTGCTACAACTTGGAACCAGCTGCCCGGAAACATGGTTTCTGCTGGCACTGTGAACACATTCAAAAATCGTTTCGACAAATATTGATTTACAAACCCCCCAGTATTATAATGTACTAACTTTATGTCCCTAACTCCTAGGGCCAATGTATGATTGAGATAAATGTGCGTGACTGAAATGCCTGTGCATGAGTGAAATGAGTGTACGTGACAGAATTGACTTACGTGGTTAAGGTGTACGTGCATGATTGGTGGATTTACTTTAGACGGCATAGGACTTGGGTATCGACCCAAGAATAGGCAAAACAGCTCGTTCCTATTACCTTATTCTATTCTATTCCATTATATTCAGGTGTCACTCATGTATTCACGAGTTCTTGCATGAGGAAAAATTATACATATAGTTCATAACATCCGGGACAACTCGTACTTCAACATACAGCAAAAGCACGCCGTGTTTTTTGTATGAATAGAATTACACAGCCAGAGCTGTGTACTAATACAGACATGGCTTCATTATTTTAGTGGCTAGATAGTTCCTGTAGAAGTTCCACGGTTTAGATTTCACAAATTTAAAATTATTATAAAGACGAACGTGTTAAAGATATCCAGTGAATTTTTGTGTTTTGAATGAATGTTGTCTCCAATATTATAAAAACACAATATTATTGTTTCTTGTCTCTATTATTTTAGTGATTGTGAAGCCGTATTTTATGGAGAAAGTTCAGTATGACAAATTATTCATGTTATGCATCCAGGATCTGTTCTCTCCTCTAACATTGTGATGTTGAAATGCCTTATTTCAGGGAGAAATACTAGTAAAAAACAAGCGAAATACTAGAAAAATACTCGTGAAATAATAGTGGACTACTAGTAGACTACTTGTGAAATACTAGAGAAATACTAGTGAAATATTATGGGAACACTAGTGAAATACTAGTGCAATAGTAGTGGAATACTAATGAAATACTAGTGAAATTGTAGTGGAATACTAGTGGAATACTAGTGAAATAGTAGTGGAATACAAGTGAAACTCTATTGCGTAGTTTATAGAAAGAAGTCTTCCAGTACACCCAGTATGATGAAAGCACCATCTCTGCATTCTAAACTTGACGTTCTTCACGACACAAAATGACTAAACACACACATAAATGCAGGGATAAATACACAGATAAATACTTGTCATATCAGCCCCTCCTTTTTAGTTAATTGACTCGGCATCTCTGTGACGCACTGCCTTTCTCTCTCTCTCTCTCTCTTGCCTTTCATTCATAGAACTTCCGGCTCCGGCTCACAGTCAGGGATACAAGTCTTACTTTCCTACGTGTGTTGTTTCAAAGAAAGTAAAAAAGAAAGGAAGAAAGAAAGAAGGACGGAAAGGAGGAAATAAAGAAATAAATAAATAAAGAAAGGATAAAGGGACTTCATTCCAGTACGCTGTACATGAAATATAGAATGGGTTTTCATTGGTTAATATTTTAAGGCTAGCGATGATGCTTCCAGCGACTGTTCCCGTCCATCTTGTGACATGAGGTAGAGGCTCGTAGGGGCGCTGCATGAGGTAGAGGCTCGTAGAGGCACTGCATGAGGTAGAGGCTCGTAGGGGCGCTGCATGAGGTAGAGGCTCGTAGGGGCGCTAGATGAGGTAGAGGCTCGTAGGGGCGCTAGATGAGGTAGAGGCTCGTAGGGGCGCTAGATGAGGTAGAGGCTCGTAGGGGCGCTAGATCCAAGTCGCAGGAAATAACCAGTCAGTCAGCCAGCCCATCTGGACCCTCATAACTAACCTCATTACCTCACAATGCATAATTACCTGAGCTCTCATAATTACCTCATTACCTCAAAATGCAGAATTAGAAGTAATTACCTCTAGTTCAAATTTTGTCTCACCATTCACAGCAGACACAGGTTACAGAGACAAAAATCAATTTTTCAGTTTTGGCGTCAGTGTGTCTTGCATTTGCCCTGATGATGCGGTCTCTGTTCTTCGAAATGCTTGCATTTAAAATGATCTCTTTTCCTTTGTTCTTGTTCTCATTTAATCTAACTGATTCATCTCGTTAATTTCAAGTACAGTAATCTACTTATATAATACACTGTGTATCTCCATCTCTTTCTATTTCTGTGTCCTTCTCGTTTGTTCTGATCTATCACTGAAAAAAAAATATTGAACTAAAATCAGAATCTAGAGTAAATAAGTACTTTGACTTTCATTTCTGTTGGTTTATCAAATATGTAAATGCAAGTAATGTATATGTAAAACTGATATATGTACTTTATTTCATAGATTCTGAATTTTGTTTCTTTTAAGCCGTGGAATTTCCACGGGTACTATCTAGTCTGTGATAATTGATTTGCAATTCGCTTTTTCCATCCATTGATTTATTTTCGCCGCGTTTCAAATGCACAAAAAACTCGAACAAATCTAAACCTGTTCTTTAGCTGACAGAAATTCGTCACACCTACCCCTAGCTAAACAACTCTCTGACACGCACGCACAAAACATTTTTATACAAATCAAAACAACAATAACAATCGTGTACGATCTTGCCATGCCGCCTCCCACAGGCAACTTGTAATGCCTCTGTCAAATCTAAATCGCGAAATTTCCACGGGAGCTGTCTAGTTTCTAATAACGTGTTCAATGATCTTAAAAAATAACAGTCATACAAGATCTTGCCATGCCGCCACGCACAGGCAAATGCATGCACGTTCTTATGATCAAGAAAGAACATACGACAACTAACGTGTGGTCGTGCGTTAGGAAGCGCGAGTGTTGCACTTCACAGTGCAGAGAAAACGGTGTCTGTAGCCTAGATACTGCGCTGTGTGCTGATGTGGAGGATGCTGTAGGATGTTGCAGGATGCTGCAGGATGCTGCAGGATGTTACAGGATGTTACAGGATGCTACACGATGTTACATGATGTTGGAGGATGTTGTAGGGTGTTGCAAGACGCTGCAGGAATGTGAACACGTTCACCAGCAGGAATGTGTGGAGATGTGAACACGTTCACCAGCAGGAATGTGTGGAGATGTGAACACGTTCACCAGCAGGAATGTGTAGGGATGTCAACACGTGCACCAGCAGGAATGTGTAGGGATGTCAACACTTTGGAGAAAAGGAATGTGTGGAGATGTCAACACGTTCACCAGCAGGAATGTGTAGGGATGTCAACACTTTGGAGAAAAGGAATGTGATATCAACACATTCAGAAGGAATATAATTGCTGCAACATCTCTTCACACAAGTAAGTACACAAACAGTTAAGTGTTGTGTGTGAGCCAGCGTTGTGAGATGTAATGGAATCAGCGAATTCTTTTCCATCACTACACAGCTTAACTTCAACAGGACTTACTTCTTAACAAAGAACATACAGGGTGTCCATAAAGTGTCTTTACCATTTCAAAAATTTATCACAAATGCTATTGATAAGATATTTTATTCAGATTTGTTCTATCGTATTCAGTTTTTATTGAGGTTTGTAATCACATTTTGCATTTGTGTGTTTCAGGGATCCTGTTTGTGAAAGAGGTGCTGTTCAGACTTTATGAGAGACTTTTATAAGAGACTTCATAGACACCCTGTTTAAGTGTATTTTTTATTCGTGTAAAATTTTATTCTAGGAAACTAATTTAGACCAACATGAAAGAAGCGCTTGAAAAGCCTTTGGCTTTCAATAGGTAGCAGAGATAAGATGTTGTTTTATATGTAATGATACTAATTGCATTGTAATATACCATGTGTTTTTCCTGCAATAAACATTAACAGTTAAATAAGCACTAATTTCCCTTGTCAAGTACACAAAGATCAAAACACGATAATTTTTGGGCTTCGTTGAGCATACATTTTCTTTTTATAATGTATTTTTATTCATAATACATTTATATTTAGCAGGTATTATCTCTCTGTAAATTTTCCAGGAACAAACCTTAGGTGCGTGCTTGTGGAAAAACGTTTTTGAACTTGAAAGTTTGACACAAACTTTCAGAAAAGTCAGAAACATCCGTAAGTTCCAGAAAGATTCATAAACTTTATATGTAATGGTACTAACGTACCATTAGATAGCCTCTACTTTAAGTTGCAGTGCAGAGGACGGGGTTTCGCTTCGAGCATCGTCACTTAGACTTAGATTTGAGGGCCAGCGTTTGGCTGGGGCCTTTGTAAAGGCCTTCAATTCCCTCTGATACACAGGCATACAACTGGATGGCCTCCCAGAATTTTTCTCCTGTGAGCCAGGGTCTTCATTAGTCTCAAGACCTAAACATTAAGAATTGAAAATCCAAAGTATCTGGACTGCATACTTGATTGGAAACAAAGTTGTTGCCTTTTCTTTCATAAAAGAATAGAGTTATATCAACACGTTATTGGCAATGACCACCTTAATCCCACTACATAATAATACAAAGTTTATTGCTTGCTTGGTCCGTGTCTCTGTGACCCTCTTAAGGATTTAGATAGGAGGAAATTCGGTAGGATATACATATATCGTAAGCATTGTATTGTGGATACCAAAGGCACATCCTTCAATGTGGAAACTCCTTCGCAAAGCCCGCGTCCACTGGCAAACCAAACGAAAAATTCACTAAAAATACTTGAATTTTCATGAGTGGGTCTACTAGTCTACGTGTATAATAGATAATGTATCTCCATCTCTCTGTAGTGTGTGTCCGTGCCATTACTTCCTATCTACAGGGTGTCTCAAAAAAATGTACTCACCCTTTAACCGTTGCTAACATGCTGTCTTCTTTGTGTTGCAGGTGTGAGGTTCGAACCTTTGCGAACATGATTCTTTAATCACATTTAATCATGTTCGCAAAGGTTTGAACCTCACACCTGCAACACAAAGAAGACAGCATGTTAGCAACGGTTAAAGGGTGAGTATATTTTTTTGAGACACCCTGTATTACTGAAGAAAAATTACTGAACTGAAATCAGAACGAGTATGCATGTATTACAAGCATTGTGTTGTGGTGGATTCCACTATACACCAGATCACTATTAAATAATCAATTTTTTCCTGTATTAATTTTCTTCTCTTACACGGCCATGTTATCGGTAAATACGGTACAGAATGGAAGTTCTGGATTTATTCATGAAAAATAATCAGATTCTGATTGTACCACGGGTAAACTGAAAAATGTATTTATTTCATCGATCCTTAATTTCGTCACTTTTATATAAAGAAATTTTCACGTGTACTATCTGGGCCATGTTATCGGTAGATACGATGCAAAGTGGAAGTCCTGTATATGTGTATTAATGAAAAGTATTAATTTAAAACAGGATAATTCGTCGTAAATCTTTAATGTACATATCTTTGCAATAATTTCATAGTAGTCAAATCTAAATCGTGGTATTTCCACGGGACTGGCTAGTATTTATGCATTACACGAAAGGAGAAATGAAACAACGGCATTGACTAAAATGTATGTTTATTAGAACAGGTCTAGAAGACATCGCAGAGACCTAATAGGAATGTATAGCACAACACAACACAACCCCCACTATGACGCACTAATGCCATTTCTAATACACGGGATTTAACTTCACTAAAGAGTTCTTTAATAGCGCTTTCTTCTCCATCAGATTCCCTTATCAAACCGTGGCTGAACAGACCGAAACTCTGAGTGTTGAGTTAATAGAGATGAATAAATTAATTGTAGTGGTGTGTTCCATGGTGTTGAGTTACTAGAGATACAGATTATGGCAAGGGCGAGTAATAGTACTAGTACTAGTAACAGTACTAGTAATAGTACTAGTAGTAATAGTACTAGTACTAGTAACAGTACTAGTAGTAATAGTACTAGTACTAGTAACAGTACTAGTAGTAATAGTACTAGTACTAGTACTAGTAACAGTACTAGTAGTAATAGGACTAGTACTAGTAACAGTACTAGTAGTAATAGTACTAGTAACAGTACTAGTAGTAATAGTACTAGTACTAGTAACAGTACTAGTAGTAATAGTACTAGTAGTGGTAATAAAGTTTGCTAGCGTTTCAATTGTTCAGACTATATCACTTTTATTTATATAATAAAATTTCTCGTTAACAAACAGTTGCCACAAATGGAAGTGATCAGAACACAGGGACTAGCACAATGTTAACAGGTATTTCTACTTAATTTGGAGCCCATTAGCAATTAATAAAGCGTAATTCCAGAACATTTAATCCATCACTCTCACAAGACATAGCCAAATATCGTTCTTTAGAACGCAACAATTAAAACTGAATTATTCCTAATGCACTTCATCAAGAACAGTGGGTCATGAACGGATAAATTATTTGGAACCCCTATTCCAGAATTTGTGTATTGGCAGAAGCAACGTACTATTTGTTATAAAACTGCCCTACTTGACCGGTTAGATCATGTCGACCGTTGTGATCCAGACCACAATACGTATTTATTTGATATATTTACTATTTCTTCTCTGGCTAGTCATCACAATAGACTATAGACTAACCACAACACACACCAACCACAACATAACAACTGCCACTGCTAAATCATTTTCTGCAAGCCTTATAATTTCAGGCAAAAACACACTCCTCACTTCCTCTCTGCGTTAACTGGAAACGGAATGAATCTATGGCTAGCTATTAAAGGGTTTTCGCATTTAAATTATAACGTAATGGGTTCCATTGAAGATATTTGGCATTAGATAAACTCGGTTTGCCCGTAGAAGGCTCTGGCTTCTTCAGTGCATTTCTAAACGCATCTTAAAATCGACCGAAAAAAAAGTAACGCTATAAGCATTAAATAATCTAACATTCTACAAAGAAACACGCCCCAGAAACCAAATCCTCGACCATCATTTTTCGCAAAAAAAAATTTAAATGTGTTTGCCGTGAAATTTTCACGGTTTTTCTTCTTCTTTTTTTTCTTCTTCTTCTTCATTTTTTCTGCTCTCGCTCAGAGAGAAGTATAACCGCGTATCAGTGATACACAGGTCCCCGCATAACTACAGTACAACAACAACAGTTAATAATAATAAGAATAATGATAATAACACACATATACACAGACACTAGTGATGATCAACTGCCTTAACGCTATCGGTACGTCAATAACAGTCGTAGTAATAGTAACAAGATTAGCAATAATCACCAGAATGAAGCAAGATGCTGTCATTTAGAATAGAATGAAGCAATAGGAACGAGCTGATTGACCCATTCTTGGATCGATACCCAAGTCCCATGCCGTCTAAAGTAAAGGCATCAATCAAGCACGGACACCTTGATTTTTTTAGCATCATGTACTTGAACAAAGGAATAAGCTTTCAATGGTTGCCTAAAAAGCGATGCGTTATTCCTAGTGTTATTATTACTATTAGAGTTATTGAGACTATTGCAAGTAAGACTACAAGGAAGAATAAATGATGATGTAGTGCGGAGATGAATGCTCACTTTTATAGTTGAATAAACGACCGCTGCAGGACACACAGACGAGACTAGAAGGGACCGCGCGCTGGCAACACTCGTATTCCACTAATACAACTCCGCATACAAGAGACAGTATTTGTTGTTACGAAATACACTCAAGCCTCGTTATTTGTCGCAATTGAAGCCATAATTTATGATTTTATGAGCATATATACGCAGGGAAACGTCACTGATAATTACGGAAATAGCGGGGCAATACTGAAAATAACGAAGAAATGCTTTAAAAAAACACACTACAAGTTGCGAATAATGAAGGGAAAATAACGAAGCTTCAGCATAAGATACAATCGACTGGTCCTTGATTTAGTGATGAGAAATATTTGGTATTAACTTTAGAGCCTCTAAACAGAGATCAAATATCGGCTCTGTCTCTCACTGACTACACGTCAGTCTTAAAAGCATAGATTTCCTTTAATTCTCACTCTCGCTTATGACTCCCATAAAATGACGAGAATTATTGAATAAAATTTCTCCAAGAGTTACATGGGACATCAACAAAGTGGCGGAGATGGGGGAA